>JAWNNJ010001781.1:0-287500 GCA_035045125.1 Hypselothyrea guttata
ACAGTGGGGTATTGTACCCCAAAAGTGTCGTTTAATTCAAAAAACGAATTTGAGATTTGGCCCTAGACGTTATTATTTTATGAAAGTCAATAAAATTCTTCATTTAAATATGAAAAAAGTTTTGTTCTATGTATAACAGGAACCGAGATATCACGAATCAAACTTGAGCAAATTTTTTGATGTTTGTCAAAACGAGTCAAAATTTCACTATTTTGTGCAATTTGAAAAAATTTTTTTTTGTTTCGCCACTGAAATTGTAAAAAAGTTTGAATGCACTTTGAAAAAGGATATATTAAAGTAATTTTTAAAAATATTTTTATTAAAAATACTTAAGATTTATTATTTTTAAATTATGTGCAATTAAAAAAACTCAAAAAAGTTGTATTTTTGCAATTTCCATTAGCCTTAAAGTAGTTGTGCCTGTGTCCGCCTGTCATTAAATATATGTGGTAATTTTGTACACATATTCAGCTATTACGCCCACTAGGCGTGGTCTTGCGATTTTTTGCGCCAGGTGAGATATAAAAGATAACGTCATGGAAGATCAAAACTCACCACTTTTTTCATATGCCCAAAAGCATGCAACAATTTTTTATGTAATGTTATTACAACCTAAATAACCAAATTTAGCAACAATTCGGACCTTTTTATATTATACAATACGATTTTTCAAGTGTCTCTTGCATGTTTTATAATTGATCCTTTAAAAAAATGGCTAATCAGTACATCAGAGGACAAGGAAACAGTTTCTCAAACAAGAAAGCTTAAATCAAGAGTAAATATAGGTCAGTCAAAGCCTGGACTTAGATATTTTAATAATGGGAGTACACTTGAAAGTTTGTTTAGATACTAAGATTCAAAAAATGACAAAATACAATAATATGGATTTTGAATAACCTTGCTACGGACATGAAATTGATACCGTCAAATTGAAATCATGCGCACGCAAGCTAAATATATTTCATTCCATCCGTGGTACGATTTGCTGATTTTAATAAATGGTCTTGAGATATTAAAACTGCTTTATAAACCGTAGATCAATTCTTCGAAGATGCCCAGGAAGCCAGAAACAGGGACTTAAAAAACAATAGACAAAAGTATGCAAGAATTAATGGGTTCAGGGTACAACATTAGCAGAGCTACATTACATGTAGGCATTAATTATTGGTTCTTTATATTATCAGCTCCGATAATTTATAGTAAAATAAAATTGTGTAAAGAACAAAATTTAATAAATTATTCACAGAGAAACACAGTTTATTAAAATTTTCAAGACCTAATAATAGGAATCAAAATAGGTCTGGGAAAAGCAATGCGAACATGTGTGTAACTATTTCTAAATCCGACTTAATTCAGAGAAATAAAAATAATGTATTGTTTATAATGTTTATATTGTTTATATATAAATCTTTTATACAATGTATTTTATTTTTGTAGACTCTAAAGTTCTGATATAAATAATTTATTACGAAATTTATAGGAATAACATAATTTTTTACACTGAAATTAAGACCCTTATCAATTAGTTACTTAAAATTTCTAAGATATAGTAGTCTGAACCTAAACTAAAATGACAAAGATTATAAAAATGCAGTTCACAATTTAATTTTTTGTAGCTCTTTTTGTTAAAATAAGTAAAAAAATTGCATTTTTTTATGCAAAAACGTTAAAATCTGTCATTTTTACCTATAATTCCTATGAGATCTATAAGATATAGTGGTCCGATTTTGACCAAATTTGATCAGTTTATGTATAATGAGAAGAAATTCACTTTGGCTAAGTTTCATATTGATAGCTTTAAAAATAAAAAAAAAATTCATACTAAAACTTCTTTTTTTTCACATTTTGCAACTAAACAACAAAAAAATAAAAAATAAAATTGCTCCACCAATATTGTAAAAACAAGTTTTCTTTACTTACAATAAACCAGTCTATCGGGGAAAAATATAACTTTTATCAAATACTGCTCCCCTGAATTAAACGACACTTTTGGGGTAAAATACCCCACTGTGCGTTGCATCGCTCGCATTCTAGAAGCTGGCACTCATAAAAACGGAAGAAGAATAACCATGACTGCTACGCTTCGTGTATAAAAATATAAGGTACAGGGTATTCTACAGTCGGGCTTGTTCTACTGATCTGCCCCGTCTATATTTTTTTTGTCTTTTTTGGGCTAATTGAATTTCTGACATGTCAATAAACAAAAAGTCGAGTAGCTTTTACTGCCATTATAATCATCTACTGGTCACACAAAACTGTTCTATAAATATTAATACAGAATAAACAAAATAAAAGCAAAGAGAAATGGAGAAAATTCAAACTCTTGCATTACTTCTGGGCTGGTAAAATGGGCAAAGATCATGAAACGAGCGAAAGATGAAAAACAAATTATTTTGTTTGACTCCTACGATGACAAGTCTGCCAAAGTGTTTTCATTTGTATTATATTAAGATTTTACACTGAGCAACTTATTTTCATAAAATTGAACAAGAAACTAAGAAGATTTCCTAGTTTTTTTCAATTATACCCAGTACTTATAAAACAGACGGTAGAAATATAAATATATTGTCTGAAATTGGAAAATAATGCATAAAAAAACCAAACATGGGTGTATATTTGGTCAAGAAATGTGGATTTTAGGGCAAAAAATCTTGTTCTTAAGGTACCTATGTACTATTAGGCATGATACCGTATAGTTGGTCCTTGGTAGAAGGTCGAAAAAATCGATATCTCATATTTGCTAGACAAGTCTATATTTATTTAGGTATTTATATTTATGCTTATATTTATTTAACTATTTATATTTTTGACAATACAAAAATATTATTAAATTTATTTAATTTTAATTTAACATTTATTCGTATAATTATTATTTACCTTTACATATATTTTTAATTATTTCCAAATTTAAATTTATTTATATATTTATATTATTTTTTTGAAATTAATTGCAATCAAAACAATAATATTAAGATGAGGCTGTTAGATACTTTGCATAACTTCAAGCTAGTTTACACACGAATGCAACTCAGTTATTCGGCATTCGAAATATTCATTTATTCATTCGTTTCATTCATGAATCAATTGCCTGCATGTGGAAGCCAAATACCACAATTAGAAGTTCTATTTGTTTTCATCCATGCTTCAGCAGCAATTGACCTTTGGCATTGGCGTGTGTTTGAGTGTGTGTGAGTGTTTCGAGTGTGAATGAGTGTTTTTGGAGTGTGAGTGCGTGAATGCATTCATATGTGCCATACATTCAATGTCACTGCAGCTGTTTAGTTTTGACACAAAACAAGCCATTAAACTGTGCAACAGAAATAGCTTCAGCTACACTCGAAGAAAAATTGATTGCATATTACAAATTAATAAATAAATACAAAATTCAAAATTAAATTAATTTTACTTTAAGCGTAGCAAAAGTCAAAAACAATTATAAAAAAGCAAAGAATATTTAATAAATATATTGAAATTATTTTAAAAATATTTAAATAGTTGTTATATAAACATAAAAATAATTTTAAGCAATAAAATTTAATTGTTTTAAACGAATTTGCGTTTTTTTTTTTTGAGCAATTGATTTAAGGTATTTTATTTATTTATTTTTAAAGCAATTGATTTAAGATAAATTCAAATGAAAACAAAAATTATATTATAATTAAATTATATATATTATATAGTTATATATAATAAAGAAATTTGGAATATCATGAGGATTACCTGAAATATATACGCGCTCAGGTAAATTCCGGCATAAAAGTGTCTTGGTTTTTTCTCTGAGTGTAGGATTGTTCACACCTCAGAACAACTTCTACAACACTTTTGCTTCTTTGCCTTCGGAAACAAATAATTTGACAACTTTATGCCAAAAACGGCGCAATTTCTCTCCATCCCTTCTCCCTACCCCTACCCAACATACAACCGCTTACATTTGCCCTTACCACGTGTGGAAATTGTAATGCATGTGTCGTTGTTTCGCTTTAGTTTTATGGGAAGTTGTTGCTTTTGTAGCTGAAGTGTTCTCAAGTGCCTGTCGCTGTCTCTGCCTTACAATTTATGACATGCAATTAGTCTATATATGTATATATATATATTTATATATATATATATATATGTGTGTGTGTGTGTGTCTCATACATTGCATTGTCACCTCTAATGACAATGTCGGCAATATGACAGAGCATAAACAGCCCATTAAAAGGCGCGACTACCGAAAAACAAAATCCCCTCCACGCGTCTTCACGTGTCGATTACAATTTATGCTTTTGCCTATTGATATCGAAATAGCTATGCCCCGCCCCTCTCATCCGCCCCTTCCCTTGTCCATTGTTGAGTGATTTGTTGTTGAGCATTTGGTTAAAGACATTCATGCCTTGGCGACACTTACCTAGAAAGACACAAAAATAAACATGCAACAATTTAGTTAATATATTTATATCAATTTATTAAATATTAAAATTAGCATAAAAACTAGTTTTGGAAGGATTTTATAGATTTAAATCACAAATTAATTAATTTTTATTTATTGATTAATTATATTTATTATAGTAGATTAACAAATAACTTCATAGAGGTATCTGGTTTTCCGCCTTAAACGCTCACAATTATTAAATAAATAATTATTGATTTATGAATTAAATAATTGAAAATATATTTAATTATAATAATAAAATAATTAAATAATTAATAAATTTATTTATTTCCAAATGTGTTTAATAACTTTTATTAATTTGTAACAAATAAATTGTCGATAGAAGCGCAAACAAAATTAAATAACGCACCAGCAAATTTCCAAATTTATTATTATTGATTTATTAAGCAAATAATTATAAACATATTTAATTATATTTATTAATTATTTATAAATGTGGAATTTAGGAATTTATTTAATTTATTAATGCAATTAAAAAAATTGTTAAAATTGTTGAAATTGAAATAAAAATATAGGGACGGGGCAGATCAGTGGGACGGAGGCTACAGTCGGACGTAACCGACCGTAAGAGACCCTTTACTTTGAGTATATGTACATACAAACACAATCAGACGCACACACACTAAGCTACCTGCGTATGCAAGGCACACCACCCCCCCTCTGCCTAGTGCGGCAAATTGTCTGTGGCACATGTTCGCTGTTTCTTATCCGATCGATACAAAATTCACAGCGTCGATAGAGAATGTCATAAACTAGTTAAATCCCAAATTACAAATCAATAGCTTTAAAACTGTGGCTACAGCAGCTTTTTGCGGTTTGCGGGGGAAGGGGGGGCGGTATCCAAAATCTAAAACAAACTCGTGCTGCTTACTGATTAGGAGAACCTAAATCCCAAATATGGTGTCTCTAGCGCTTATAGTTGCTGAGATCTAGGTGTTCATACAGACGGACAGACAGACAGACAGACGGACAGACGGACAGACAGACAGACGGACAGACGGACAGACGGACATGGCTATATCGACTCGGCTTGTCGTCCTGATCAAGAATATATATACTTTATGGGGTCTGCCACGCCTCCTTTTGGGTGTTACATACATTTCCTCTTTGCACTAAACTAATAGACCCTTTTTACTTTTTTAAAGTAAAGGGTCTAATTAACATAAATTGATTATTATTAGGTGCAAAGATCTTCTAATTTTCGAGCATTATTTTATAATTTTAAACTTAATCGAGTTTTCAATGAATTCCGAAAGAATTGTAGTCATATTTATGACGAATACAAGTCATATTTATATAGAACTTTAGTCATATTTATGCAGTTGTATCAGAATTAAGCTAGCATATGTTTAGAAGATGCCACATGTATCTTTTCTAATCCAAAGTGTGCGCTCCTAATTGAGTTTGTTTACGAAAGATACTTTGTGTGTATCTTAATCTTATGTTAAGCCGGTAAGCCACTTGAAAGACTCAAAACACGCGGAGCTACACGTATTGAGTTGTAAACATTCGGCAATTAGGAAAACCTTTAAAGCCAGAGAATCCACAAAAAGGAAGCGCATTAATTCCCGGATTTCCAGCAACCACCGCAAAATACCCTCAACCCTCGGCTAGCATAAAGATTAATGCTAATTGAAATGCATGGGACTCTGGAAAAATTCGGAAAAATTCGACTCTTCTTCATTCCTTTTTTCCGCTTTTGGTATTTTGAATGTCGTCGCTCTCAAATGAAGTGTTAAGAGGCTGCCAGAAATGTGCCCGGCATAAATCACATTTGCAATTTGGCAAAGTGCATGCCAGTAAACAAAAGACAGCAACAATAGTTACACTTACAGATACAATAGATGCTGAGTTACAGATACAGATACGAATACAGATACAGATACAGATACAGAGATGCCTATGTCTAAGATACATTGCAGCAAATATCCCCCACAGCAAAGACAAAAGTCACGCAGCTCAACCCTCGGGGGGAAGCAAATTTTCTTGACTTGTCTGCTCTGATTTATGCGCCTGCGAATATCAAATTATTATTTTGTTTCGTTTCAAATATACCCTGTAAACTAGCAAAAGGGCAAGGCATACGATGCATTTAGAAGAGTATAAAAAAACTTGTATAACAGTTGTAGAATTTTTGCAGAAAATATAAAAAGCTAAAACTTGAATTTAATTTTTCTATATTTTTTTATTTTACTTATTTATTACTTTAAAATATTTACGAAAATATTTAAATAGAGTATTTAGCTCTTATTTGACTACGAAAAATATCTAGAAATTTATTATTTATTTTTAAATTATTAAAAAGTTGTATTCAATTATAATTAAGTCGCTTTCTAAGAACTTCGGAAATTTTCGGAGTTCAACTCCGAAACAATTATATTAGAAATATATGACTTTGTTGGAAATTTGTGTACTTCGTTTAGGATTTTTTTAGGGTTTGTGCTTTACTGATTTGATAGAACTGCAGGGTATCTAAGTCTCTATCGTTGCATTTGCGTTACCCAAACATTTTTATTTTGGCTCACCCTCAAAAAGAACTTTCCCCGCCATAAGACTGTACGATTTGCGCCATTAAAACTATGCCAAAGACTGCGCTCTATCAAAACTCCTATTCATAGTGTTCTTCACCCCCGCTTTGACTTGCTGTACCCCTCTTGAAGAGCGATAGTCATGGCGAGTTCCAATGATTTTTGGCTATAAATTATGCTTTATGCTTTTTGCGCTGTGCCCAAAATTCAGTTGACATTATGTGAAAGGGGGAAAGGGAAAGTTTTTCGATTCCCCCTCTCTCTCTCTCTCGCTCTCCCAGCGCTTTAATTGACATATTATGTAAACAGGATAGTTAACATTTTCGTCCTGCTGTCGCTTCGGGGGAAAAGTTACAGCTGTATTTACAGAGCGAACGCTGAGCCAAAGTGCCAGGGCATTGAAAACATTTCTAGGCTAGACTGACAGTTCTAATTGAAAAAATATGTTGCCAGCCGAATACAAAATCCATTATATATATACGTTTTTTTTTATTGATAAAAAAATTCTTGGGCCTTTTCCCCTAATTAAATGTGTTTGTTGTTTCGATGAAGTCTGCTATTTGTACAGATCAAAAGCCGGAGATAAACTGCAGCTGGTTGGGTAGCAAACAATTTATGTGTTTGGTTTAAAAAATACCAATTTGATAATCGGCATTGAAAACTAGAAGCAGAACGACACTTTGGGGAGCTTTGGGGATTTCGAATTAACTAAGGAAATCACTTTGATTACGGGGTTTCCTGTTTGTGGGCGTTATTGTACCCTGTATCGATGTAATGGTTAAAAACTGGGTTAATAACTATGTACAACCGGGCAGCAGAAGGTCGCAAACTGCAAGAGCTGGAGGTACAAAATTTGGAATCAATTGTTGGATGACACGCCCTCTGACGCCCCAATCAATAAAAACCATATAACAAGCGTAATATTAAACATTTTACGTTGTACTTCAGAATATATGCTCTCGACCGTTAAATCTATCAATCTATCAAAAATCGCATTGAGCTCTTTTGATAAACACAGAAGATATTAGCGAGACAATAGTGCAGGGATTGCCTCGCGCGCAATTAAAGAAGCAGCATTGCTGCTGCGCTGCGTAAGTTATTTTATGAGTATTTTTTTAACTTAGTGGAAATACTAATTGTGTGTAACACAAGGAGGAGGCGTGGAAGACCCCACAAAGTATATATATATATATTTAAACCATATTCAGGATATACTACAGTCGGGCATGTACGATCGGCTGATCGGTTCTGTCTCTGTTGAACAAAAAACCTATTTATTTTTGGATAATTTTTCCGAACTAGATCAGAATTTCAAATTCATAATTAGAAACAGAAGTACACCTAAGGGAGTTCGTATCTACAAATAATGTCAAAGGAAATCCGTCGGAATTTATGCATATAATTTGCAACTGAACAAAACTTTCAATTGATTAACTAAGGTCTATTTATTTTTAGAGTCTTTGTTTTGCGGTAGACCCCTCGAACGCATTGAAAACTCATTCAGCTGGAACTCCCCCTGGAGTGGAATCAAAACAAACACCTAGCCCGAAATAGATACTTTGCCTGGAATATGACAAGAGCGTGAGAGAGAGAGAGGGAGGGGAACTACAAAATTGACACCTCCGGTGAAAATATTTAGTGGCCGTGGCAATGGGCAGGCAGGCACAGCTCATCGGTTGCCACAGATGTAGTATTTTTAGCCGAAGAATTTCTTTCTCGATTTATGTCGCATCAGATACATTTGTATCTGCTCTGTGGCAGAGAGGCTGGGCTCATTATTTGCCGTTGCGCTTTGTCTGCTAAATGCCGTCTGGGGACGCCAGCTATTTGTATCCCAGATATCGCTGGGAAATAATATAATACATATAAAGCACGCAGTCAGGTCCCCAAGCGAAGTGCGAGCATGTAGAATAATATGCCTGCCTTGCCACCATGGGCTGCATCCAAGAAAACTGGCGTAAATATGTGTAATAAAGTTATAGACTGGAAAAATTTGGTACAATTGATCGGTAAAACATATAGAGACATACAGACAGACAGGAACACACGAAAAAAAAAATGCCCCTTGTGGTATGCAACAAAAAATGCATTCAGTGCATTAGTGCTATAACGTCTAAAGTATTTGTACAAATCAAAATCGAACGAGCAGTTTGCATAACAACAAATATATCTAACGATGCTTCTAAGAAATATAATACAATTTCTGTCGTAGTTGCCTAAAAGTTAACGAAACTGGAAAACGGAAAAACAGATTTTAAAAACAAATTTGTATTTTTTTGTATTAATTTTAAACAAATAATTAAAATCCATTCATTACTTGAATAGTATATCAATTGTCTTACAACAATCGTCCGAAAATTTGAGGGGTGCAATAATATCGATACTTTTTTTTATCGATATACAGAGTATTTAGTTTCAGTATGTTATGTTTATATATGGAATAATAATATCGATAATTTGATCGATATACAATGTATTAAGTTTTAGTATGTTATGCTTAAATATGGTTTTATTTCCATAAAATTATTTAAATTTCTGCCCGTTTTTTGTTGGTTGCAACCCACTGTGCTTTGGCTTGACTTAAGTGGTTAGATCATTCCATCTTGCAACTCGCATCTCGCATCTTGCGTGTTGCGTCTTGCTCTCAGCTGCAACTTACAGATGTGGCATGGCACAAAGCACTTGCGACAATATATCAAAAGCAGTCAGAGCTCAGAGAGAGAGAGAGAGAGAGAGAGAGAGAGACGGAGAGAGGGAGAGAGAGAGGCAGAGAAACTGCAGCTGCGAGTGTGGGAAATTGTTTTAATTAGTTAAGCATATGAGATGCAGATACAAAGCGTTTAAGCAACGCTTCAAGTTACAAATCGTATCTCTTGGATGCCAAGCACAACTGTTTAATCTATTATCCAAGTGCTCACCTCAGTTGGTTTATGGGTATTACCACACATTAAATAATTGTTACTTGCATTTTTTTAGTCTCTCTCCTGCTCTCGCTAGCTCTTCTTCTTGCTCTCTCTTTTGTCTAGCTGCCCGTGAAAAGTCTTGCAACCGGAACCAGCTCAAAGTGATAATCAACCTGCACTTCCTGTGCGCACTTCACTTCACACATGATCAACTGAAAGATACGCTTCATCTGCAGCTGTTACCAGTAATACCCTGGAACTAAGATCAACACAGCTCGCGCTTCGCGCTTAAACGTTTTCCAGCATTACATTTTGACTATAATTTATTTTTTATTTAATATTTATTGGTTTATTAAATATATCGGTGCAATTCGTATATATTTAAAATCTATTAAATATTAATTAATTAATTTACTTATTTATAAATTGAAAAAGTTGAATTTTGGCCTGGAATATAATAATAATAATAAAATAAAATATAATATAAAAAAAATGCTCAAAAGTCCGAGGCACAAAATCACAGAATAATCAATTCTAAACCCAACTCTCGCTTTCTCGACCAACTATAGACTGAACAAATTACAGGGTATTTGGCTAGTCGTGACGCTGCTGCGACTTGAGCTCACTTTGGTCAATCGTCAATGCGTCAGCTTTGCCTTATTGACAGTCGAAAAAAACGAGAAAAAAGCAACAAATTTTCACGCATCGCTGCAGCACAGAATAAGAACAGAACAAAGCGAATACGAAGAGGCAGAGAAAGAGATGGAGAAGTGAGGATATAGATAGAGAGAGAGAGAGAGAGAGAGAGAGAGAGAGAAAGGTAGTGGCAAACACCTGTTGTTGTAGCATTTGGTACTTTAATGGCAAGGGTTTTGTGCTAGGAAGTCCCAAAACATGTGACGCTTCGTTAGCCGCATTAAGAGCCAATATTGAATTAAAAAAAGCTAAAAAAAAATAACAATATTTATGATTCATTAAGTGCAAAATGTCGTGCACAGTCGTACGACTTCCGCAGAAAAAAAGCCAGAATAAAAAACAACATGTCGTTGTTAAGGTTGAGAGCATGTTTGGAGCATGTTTGTGTTGACAAATTGCCAGCTGGCTAAAATGATGGAACCGGGCACAAAAGAGAACAGCAGCCGAGGCCAAAAGGAAGTCATTTCAACATCATTAGGCAGCGACATCGATGACATGCCGCAGGTACAAAGCGCAGAGAAAAGAACGGAGAGAGAGAGAGAGAGAATGTGAGAGAGAATGAAGAACTGATAACATGCGATTAATACAGCCGATTAATACCCCGTTCCCTAACAATTCCCTCGAGAGGCATTACTCTTTTCACAGGGAAACGTGCTTCTGAATGACTAATCACTAGGGAATTCTGGAGCATTATTTCCTCGGAGAATCCCCAAGGAAATTTAAATTAAGTTTCGTCTATAGATCTTATATAGTTATAGATCAGCTAAAGAAATTAAAGAATTGACGTGAAGCTAGCAAGCTATCAACGCTGTAAAATGCAATACGATTGCATACGAAACTGCAAAGATATGCAGCAGACAATTTGCTCGAGTTGTAGTAAAGTGTAGCCGACAGCTGAAAAAAGGTAGCAAATGTGCCATAAAATATATATATAATAAAGTATGACTGCTAAGAAATGTTTAATTATGGGTCATTAGTTAGACATAAAGCCAAAGCCAAGTGTTATAAAATAAATAGATAAATAACGGCTGTGGATTACGAAATGTGTTAAGCTGTTTATCTAAATGATGTTGGCTAAAACCAAGACAAATATGCTGCTTAAAAGCCAAAGGTTGATAAGCCAAGAGCAAAAGTGAATTTCACAAAAGTTCTATTAAATTTAGTGCACTCAGAAAAATAAAGAATGATTCGTTCCACGAAATAAAGCTCTTGGATGAATCGACATAGAATTGTGAATAAATTGAGTTTAATTCAATTCAAAGCAGTATAAAGAATGTTTGAATTAAGTACGAATCGTAACTTATTTCAAATTCAAAGTTGGGAAAAATAAAAATACGAATTTTGGTGAAGAAAAGAATTTAACTTTTGACGAAGTTCAAAAGTTCTTGATTCAAGTACGAAAGCTTTTGATTTTGCCGAGTGTAGAGCAAAGTTTTCACTAAAACTTACAACTAAAATGCAAATAGAGCGTTAATAACTAATAAAGATTAGTGAAACACAGCAGGGACTGTAGTCCCTAGGGATCCATCAAGAATTCTGACAGAGCGCAGAGGGAAAATGTTGTACAAAAAAAGCGCAAACGTCATTATTTGTAGAGCAATTGAAAAGCAAGAGAGAGAGAGGTAGAGAGAGAGGGAGAGGGAGAGACGTCGCATAGTTTTTCCGAAATGAATAATTAATAAATCAAAAAATTAATGAGGCCGCAACACGCGCAACTGCCACAAAGAGCGACCAAGCAACGAGGGGAGGGCATCGAGTCTTGGCCCAAACTGTTGCAAGCGACGTCATCGAATTTTCCGCCTATTTGTTTGCAACAAACAGCATTAAAACAATCATAAAAGCAGCAATAAGCAGAGAAAGAGAGCGGGAGAGAGGGGGAAAAGCAGTTAGGACACTCCCTGCATCTAAGTAGAAAAATAGAAATAACACTACGAGCACTACAAAAACCCTGGGCCGTTAAAGCGGCACGCGTTCCAAATCAAATGTCAACCAATACATAAAGATACAAGGACAGGCAGAGCAACAGAGACAGAAACGGGCAGAGGGAGATATATATATATATATATATAGAGAGAGCAGCAGAGGGTGGGTGGTTACTGGGGAGTTACGAGTCGAGTCGAGTCTCATCACAAACTTCACAACATCCCTAGGCGCCTTTTTAATGTAACACACTTTGGCAATTTACGAAACGATCCTTTGTTCCGAGTTCTCCTTTCTCCACCCTCCCTTCTCCATCCCACTCTTCCAATATTCCTCCTTCCCTATCGGTACATTCTCTAATTGCCATTGCGAAATTGTTGCTGCAACTTTTATCTCATGACCAATTGACACTACGGGCTCATCTAAACAAAATATTATGGAATACATGTTGTTCTACACGCATGATTGTATGTGTGTTTGCGTATCAAATACGCAAAACTTTGATGCATCATAGCTTTCTTAAATTTAGGCAGATTTTCTTATGCACTATGAAATTTATAGAGCGTGTAGAGATCAATAATATCTACCAGTTCTGTAAAGATCATCAAAATCAGTCACATGATTGTTTATCAGATACGCAAAACTTTGATGCATCATAGCTTTCTTTAATTTCAGCTTATATTTTATAATGAAATTTACAGAAGTGTATAGATGAATAATATCTACCAGTTCTGTAAAGTTCATCAAAATCACGCATATGATTGTCAATCCGATACGCAAAACTTTGATGCATTATAGCGCTCTTAAATTTGAAACGATTTTAATGAAATTTAGAGAACTGATAGATATTATTGATCTCCATCAATTACTGAAGACAAATAGATGTATTTATATCTCTCAAATAGGCCAGTTATATTTCATTTATGTTTAAGGTTGGCCGAAGAGGCGTGGCAGCCAAGCCTGATAAGCCTACATTCCGAATATGGCTGCTCTAGCTCTCATTAATTGTAATATTATTTACATAAAGCAACAGTTCGGCTACATTTTGAGGCTTATGCCATAATTATTCATCCAGAAATTGCAATTAATGGCCGTAACTTAAGTTTGTGGCTTATTACCACTTACAACTATGCGATTAATGCTCTGGCAAGGTGGTAAATGGTAAATGGTAAATGGCAAATGGCTAATTGTGTTGGGCTCATTTTAAGTTATTTCTCAAACAATTTGTCGACAAGAGAGAAAAACGAGAAACAGAAACAGAAAAACGAGGCAGTTGATAAAGAGACGCAAACAAGTAGAAGAAGATGAGGCATGCAACGGAGGCAAGCGAGGCAGAAATGGAATCCACAAAATGTTGAGAAGACCCAAGAACAAGCTCAACATTTTGTTTCGGGGCCCAGAGGCAAATGCGAAATGCGAAATACGAAAATACAAAATCCCAAATCCGCACAAAATGCCAAAAACTGAATCAGCAAAATTTAATCATCAGCTTTTATTGTCTGTGTTTAGCTGTAGCTGTTTCTGCATCTGTAGCTGTATCTGTATCTGTATCTTTTTGCAACTGTATCTGTATCTGTGTGCGCTTTTTATGCGTTTTACTTGGAATTGCTACAGCGCTTAAAAAGCATAAGGCCCCAACAAACAAGAAGCACAAGCAGAAAACGGGATTTTGTTGCCAGCCCCGGAACAAAGGTACAAAAATGCCAAGAATTTAACTGCACTCCTTGGAGATGACACGGCCAAGAGCAAACAAGCGCAGCACAAAACACTGGTAAATAAATCATACACATGTTCGGATGATAAATTCAATTACGGAACAGAGTCCCAATAACATTCACTAGTTGATCCTATAGTCCAAAATTTCTCTATGATAGAAGTTAAAACATGAAAAAAATATATTTAAATTTATAAAAATAAATAAAACAGCAATAACTAAACGAAAATAAATAATAAAATAAGTAAAAAATAAATAATAAAGAAATAAATTGAAAACCGTTTAGGGATATTACTCTTATTGCTAAATAAATACATAAAAAAAAGTAGCAAATTTAATATTAATATATAAAATAAAAAATAAGAAGAAATAAATAAAATAGCAAAAAAAAATCACAAACAATAAATAAATAATATTTGGTGATATTATTTTTCTCAATAAATACATAAAAAAAGTAGCAAATTTAATAATAATACATAAAATAAAAAAATATTAAAAAAAATAAATAAAATAGCAAATAAACGAAAATAAATAAATAAAATTTGGTGATATTATTTTTATTATTGCTTAATAAATAGATTAAAAAAAGATGCAAATTTAGTATTAATATATAAAATTAAAAAAATAATAGGAAATAAATACAATAGCAAAAATTAAACGAAAATAAATAAATAATATTTAGTAAAATTATTTTTATTATTCCTTAATAGTTTAAAAAAAGTTGAAATTTAATATTAATGTATAAAATGTGGTCTTTAAATTTTGCATTAATAAAAATATAATAAAAATATTATTTAAAATATTGAACTTGTTTAATAGTTAAAAAATGAGTTGAACTGTATATTATTACTACCATTTATATTATAAACATTTGTTTAAATGTTTGTTTTTTTGTAATTCATATTTATTTTTAAAATTTATTGACTGTTTTTAGTAGTGTTTTTAGTATTCAAATATTATTGTTGCTCTAAAATAATAATTGCATAATTATATAATTTAAAAATAATTATTATTTGAATGTTGTGATTAGTTTACTTTATAATTTTTTTTAAATATTAAAATTTTATAATTTTTGTTTATTATATTTTACAATAATATTTGATTTTGTTTTATTATTTTGTTTTATAATATTAGTTTGTTATTTTCGTCAGCATTGATTTATTTTGTTGAACACTAAGGCTTACTTAGCTCTCTACCAAAAATGCAGAATCCCAAAAGTCTCATAAAAAATAAAAAAAAAAAATAAAAAAAAAGAGAACAAAGCTAAGCCCATAAGTTAGGTAGAATGAAAAGTTGTCCGTCTCAGTGACCCGTTAGTCTTTGTAGGTTGAGATCCGCTCGGCAAAGCTCCTACAATGTGAATGAACTTTTACTTTTAGCCAAAGGCCGCAGGACGACAAGAAGGGGCATGGGCGGCGAGGGGGCGGGACAGAAGGGGCCGGATGTTGCAACAGACTAAGCTGCAGGTAGCACACATCAGCATCAAAGTGTGTGGCAGTCATTAATCTTGCTGCTGACTAACCCAACGAAAACGCTAATACAAGCTCTACACTGCGCGAAAAATAACACAACAAAATTGCCAAAATGTTTGCTGATATTTCGCAATTATCTTAAGATAAAATCTCTCAAGAGAAACACAAAAAAAAAAATGTTTGCGAAAGTAAACGATAAATTGTAAGTTTAACATTATTTTAAACGTATTAAAAATCTATTTTTAGCCTACAATGGCAACTCTACAGGGTTGTCAATATTATTGAAAAGATTTACAAAAAAAATGATTACACTAAATTTAGATGAATTGAGTTTTTTGTTAAATATACCAGGCAAATTAAATTTTATTTAAAGTCACAAGTGGCAACTCTACAAGGTTGTCATTACTACTATAAACATTTCAAAAAATTTGTTTATGTAAATGTAGATGAATTAGTTTATTTTTTGTTTTATATATTTTAAGCAAATTTAAATATATTTTAAGCAAATTAAAATGTGTTTTAAATCAGCCATGGCAACTCTATAGGGTTGTTAATTTTATTCGAATTACACAAAAAAAATTTTGTTGCAGATTAATTGAATCAAACATTTCAAGCGATTGAAAATCTATTTTCGGTTAATATTTTTAATAATTATTAATAGAAGTAAATATTTGTTACAGTGTAATTTGGCACGCTGAGTCATCCTCATGCTCTTTGGCTCTTTGAGTTATTAATGGGTTAAGCTAATTATTGACAGTACCTCCCACTCTCACTTTCTGTAGCTCTCGCTCTCGCTCCCGCTCTCTCTTGCTGGCAGTTGACTAATGCTTGCTCCTGGCAAACCCCCCTCCTCTACGTCCCTGCAACCCCCCTTGGCTCCACCTCTGCCAACAAACAACAATAACAATCAATTTAAAATTCTTTCCAATACATTTGGTGCGCAAATTATGCATGACAAATGCTTAAAAGTTCATGACTAAAATGCAAACAAAGAGCCCCAACAAGGGGCGTGGGCGTGGCCCTAGAGTGGGCAGGGGCGGTGCGGGGGGTGTTAACGTTTTTACAGGATTGTAAGACAAGCCGGCTGATGCTCTCCGAATTGCCGCATTGCGAATGTGCCATGTGAAAAATTGCCATAAAATTATGAAAATGTACGCTAAACTATGCTCCAAGCGCTGGCATGGGTGTAGCGCAGAGGGGGGCGCAGGCACAGGGGGAGGGGTTTTGAGAGCAGAAAGCGCAGGAGTAAAACTGCAGCTCGAATATCTGCTTCAGCAGGCAGCAGCAAAAAAGTTTTCAGTACAGAGGCGTAGTCAAACGCAAAAAAAGGGGTTAAGGGGCAGCTATGAAAGGGGTTAACAAAAGGTCTGACATTTTAAAATTTATATTATTATTGCTTATTTAATTTTTTAATTTTCTCACTTATTTTATTTATTGATTTATTTATTTATTATTATTTTATTTTATTTAACCTATTTCATTTATTGTTTTTACATATTTTATTCATGTTTTTTATTTATTTATTTATATATTTGAAAATATTAAAATAATTTATATATATAAAATAAATAAAATACAAATTTTTTAAAATTAAATTTAATAGGAAAATTGTACCCTAAAAATAAAATGCTTTAAAAAATATATCATTATTTTATTTAATGATATTATTTATTTGGTTTATTTATAAAGCTGATCCCCCTTAAATGGAATGCGAACTACGCCGCTGCGCTCGACTTGCTCGCGTAGCGAATTTTGAAGTGAAGGTGACGCCGATCGGAGGGGGATGCCACAATGCAACAAAATTGAGCTAAAGTGCATGCATTTAGAGCGAGACAGACAAACAAAGAGAGAGAGAGAGAGAGAGAGAGAGAATTGAGTGAGAGAGAGGAAGGGGGATAGAGAGAGAGGGAGAAAGAGAAAAACGCTGATAATGACACCAACGCATCAGAGTTCTCAGCAGCAAGCTTCTCAAGCAACTCGGTTTATTTGGTTAAATGCTGAAAATTGGCAAAACGCAGCGGCATGAGAAGCAGACGAAGGCCAAAAAGAAGTGCATACACTCAGAAAAAAACGAACATAGTTTCATTAGATTTTATGGTATTTATTAGATTGGAGTAAAGAACGTACCCAATAAAATGTAATCCACAAGTAATCAGAAATTTCCGAATAATTTTTTTAAATTTTATTATTGTTATGCAATTATTAATATATTTATTTTAAAATATAAATATATTTATTTTAAATTATTAATATATTTATTAAATTATTATTATATTTATTTTAAATTATTAATATATATATTTTCAATTATTTCTTGAACCTATGCTAATTTGTTCTAAAAAAAACTGGTTTATTCCCAAAATTAATTCTGAAATATCAAGCAGAATTAAGCGATTTTTTGATTACTTTGTTGTTTCTCTGTGTTGTTTTGCTCAGTGTATATGCGAGTGTATGTGTGTTGGCCTCTTGTCAGAGTTGCAGATTAAGTTTGATAGTTTTGGTGGGCTTAATGGTGGGAAAAACGCCAGAAGTCTGTCCGTATGCAGAAGAAGCAACCAAAGCAGCAGTCGAAATGGAAAATAAGTTGCGAATTAAGACAAGAACGAGTGTAAGATAAACGAGGGAGGAAGGGCAGAAGAGAGAAGCAGAGGCGGAGAGGAAGATTGAATCTGAAAAGTGCAGCGAAAACAATTGCAGTGTGTGGGAAATTTAATAAGTGGGAACAGGAGCACACTGCAAGAAAATTGTTGTGCCTTTTAATGATGCTAAAATTATTGGCAGAAATTTAAAGAAATTGCAAGCAGCAAATGGAGGAGAGAAAAAAAAATTAAAATTTATGCAAACATTAAAAAATAAATAAACACAAATTATATTTAAAATTTGGCAAAATTTGTTTAATAATTTAAATTAATATAAATAATAATTTTAAAAAATATATAAAATGCATATAATGCTGTTATTTTAAATTAAACATATATTCTGTTAGTATTTTAAATAAGCTAATTTTAAAAATATTGCTTTTAGTCATTATTGAGAAGACAATAAAAAATACATCTTAAAAGCAATAAATATATATATATAAAAAAAAGAAATATAAAACTAATGTCTTTAATATTTTATAGTTATAAAAATCTTTAGGCAATATAGTTAATAAATAAATATATAATTTTTTAATTTAATTTAATTTTAAATTCTTAATTCACATTAAAATGTATAATATAAAAAAATTAATTAATTAATAGCAATATAAAAATTTATAGAAATGGGTATAAATGCATTTATTTTTAAATTTTTAGAGATGAACAGAGAGCAACTGCTATTCTATGATAATTTATATTTGTTTGATAGTTTTGAATAATAATAAAGATTAAAGAAAAATCTTTTAAGGGGAATAAATTGAGAATTGAGAATATATAAAAATAAACAAATAGAAACTACAGACTAGCAATGAAAATGCCATAGAATCAAGTTTAAAAAAAAAAAGTTAAAAGAAAAACAAAGTGAAAACTGTAATCGAAACGAGTTGATTAAACGTGGCCAGGAGAGCGGCAGAAGCTAAGCCAAGACAGAGGGAGTGTGGAAGGGAGGGAGGGAGGGAGGGGAACTGTGCACCTCGTATTAACAAGGCTAAAAGGTAACTAAAGACTACGACAACTGAGCTCTAATCAAAAGAGCCAGGCTATAAGGGGACGGGGAGAATCGAATGGAATCGAATGGAATCGAACTTGGAATCGATAACGTTTCATTGTTATGCAATTGCAGAGGCAAAAGCCAAGTCAATTAAAGAAAAAAAAATATATAAAAAAAAAAACAAACAACAGACAGAGAGAAAATCCCCTCAAGATAGAGAAGGAAGAGGGGGGGCTGGATTAAGGCCTAGTAAGGCGGCAAGTGCTCGTATCATTGACCTTTTGGCACACGTCATTGCCTGTGGCTAAATGTTACTGTCTCTCTCTCTGTGTGTGTGAGTGTGTGTGTTTGTTTGTGTGTGTGTGTGTGTGTGTGTATTGGTAAGACATAATCCAATTAGCAATTAGTTGTGTGGCTGTGTGTGCGTGTTACCTGCACATACACTGAAAAAAATGCAGCAGTTTGCATACTATTTTCGCTTTCCAATTTCTTCATTCACGTGCAGAATTTAAATTCTTATTTCAAATTTTATAGACTTCAAAATGTTCAGATTTTGTGATTTATATAATACTATTTTTATTAATATCAGAGATTTTCAATATGTAGATCTACGAGTTTCAAAAATGTAAAGCCCAAAACCAGCCTACAGGAAAGTGGATATAAATAGCATATTTCAATTTTTTATTTGCGTATTTCAAAAATAAATAAACTTGTATTTTCAATATTAATTATTTTAATTGTTAAGGAACTTAATAAAATAATACAAAATTGGTATCTAAAATACAATTGATAAAAAAATTTTGTTAAATTTGTTTTTGAATTTTTTGCGATAAAAATTGAAAATAAAAATTAAAATATTTTTATAAAAAATTTAAAATCTTTTTATATAAAAATTAAAATTTTTTAATTTTGAATAAATAAACACATCAATAACTTTTATTTTCCCACCAATGTTTTAAAATGAATTATAGTTACTTAAATTTTAGAAGCAAACAAAATTTATGTTTTTTTTTTCAAGTGTATCTACCTACATACCGATGGGCCTCTTTAGATGGTTCAATAGATACGAGTACGTGGCATAAGGCACAGGTAGCGGCGACGGACCCCAAAAACCCCTATGACCATCCCTCCAGGAAAAAAAAGAAAAACAAAACAAAGGAAAATAAAAGAAAAAACACCTACAAAAAGTGGCTTCCTCTTGGCTAGCCGTTGGTTTTGGGCCCAACTAAATAACTCAATTTAGTATGCCAGGAACGCACTTGTGGGGCATGCAGGCACGTCTGCTGCCACTTCCTGCAGACCCGACTGCCACGCCCACTCTACGCCCACGCCAAGATATACAAATTGCATGTCTTGATTAATAGCAGGCAGCTCGAAGTACTATTAATACTATAATTGTTCAAGAAACAAAATAATACAAATATCAACGTCCTAATTGCTTAATAATTTCAAATTAAATAGCGTAATATGAGGATTTCCTATTTGATTTACTAGGCAATTAATACTATGATTGCTTAATTATTTTAAGTTGGCCTAAAATATAGCCAATAATTTTGATTTCAAGACATTTTTAATTGAATTTTAATTTAATAACTAATTAATTAATACTACTACTAATTACCGAAAAATTTCAAATTAGATAGCGTAAAATTTAGATTTCCCATTTGATTACAGGGAAATTAATACTATGATTGCCTAATTATTTTAAGTTGGCCTAAAATGTAGCTTTAATTTAAAGACATGTTTAATTAAATTTTAATTTAATTGCTAAACAATTCATACTTTATCAAATTGCTTAATTATATTAAGCAAGATTGTAGATCGTTTAGCTTTTAAGCTTTTTGAAGCTAACTTTTATTATTAAAATTTAGTTAAATTAAAGAGAGAGAGAGAGAGAGAGAGAGAGAGAGAGAAAGGAAGGCAGAGCAAGAGTGAGACAGAGACTTAAAGATACTTTTAATATGTATATAGATTTATATATTTTAATATTTACAAAAATCTCTGCTAGAAAATACTTAAAGTTTACCTTTCTTTTTTTAACTTACAAAATTTCTACATCAAAATTTGGATATATCAAAAATTTGGATAGAGTAAAAATATACAAATAATTATTTATTTAAGAAAAAAATTTGAAAAAATTTCAATAGTTGTTGGTTTCACTTCAGCTAAATCTTTAAGTATGTAGGTCTAAAATATGTAGCTCTATAAAAGGTATACGGTTCTTAAGAACTCTGTAGAACTTGCCATAAATTTAAGAAAAATGTGCCCAGTAGCTTGTCAGCAAAATATTTCGATCGATTTTGATGGCATTTCTCAAGCTGCACATGAGGCATAATGGGCTTAATCTGAAGAACAGTCTCAAAACATGTGTCTTTGGCATTCACAATGAATATGCAAGACATTCCGCAGAGTGTATTTTATGGGCAACAACTGAATTTTTATTTAAAATTCATTCATCATACTTAAAAAAGGCAAAGGAAAACCGAGAACGAGAACGAGAACGAGAAAAATAATGTCTGATGGGGAGAGACAGTCGCCTTCTGGGCTTGAGGGGCATAATCATGCTTCATTTGTATTTTCAGTGCATCTTCTTTATGAATTGTTTTCATTATTGTTTTGTTTTGTTTTTTTTTCTCAGCTTGTGCTGGTTTTTTGGGTTTAAGCTACTTATTGTTTTGTTGTTATTACTTTGTATTTGTTGTAATTCCGTTGGCATTATGCGGGTATTCATTTACCACGACGAGTTCTCAGCTCTCAGCTCCCAGACCCCTACATTTGTCTCAGTTGCATTGCAATGCAGCGCCGAAAGAGTAAAACTTGTTTAGCGGCATTCAAAGCAGCTCAGTCGGACGCGCCAGACTGTAGAATACCCTGTACCCCATGTTTTCAATTTAATTTTCTAAAACTATTATACAAGGCGTAGCAGCAATGCTTCCTCTTCTTTCTTTTTTGTGTGCCAGCGATGCAACGCCTGCAATATTGTTCCGTTGATATCTTCTGTGTTTATTCACCGATTTCAATGAGTTTTTAAGGAAAGGTGAACATTATAGTATAGCGTATATATTCTGAATACAAACTTTCTATGCGCAACATTACGCGTGGTATTCGGTTTTTATTGACTGGGGCGTAAAGGGGGCGTAGATTTGAAATAAAATTCATCTGCGTATGATATAGACCTACCAACTACTGAAGACAGAATTTATGTAACTAGATTTGTGTCTCTTAAATTTGTGAATGTATTCTATTTATGTTCATTGTGGGCGGGAGGGGCGTGTCATCAAATATTTAAAATAAACTAAGCTAAGATCTACGCACTCATCCAGACGGACGGACAGAACTATATCGACTCAGCTTGTCACCCTGATCAAGAATATATATAGTTTGTGGGGTCTGCCACGCCTCCTTCTGCCTGTTACATACATTCTGACAAAGTTATCAACCCTATTTTTTTCATTTTTCAATGGGTACAGGGTATAAAGAGGCAGAGAGACCGACCCGACCGACCGTAGGAAGAAGGCACTTGAAGCCGACACCATCATTGGCATGTTTCTACATATATTACATTTTGTTTCTTCGTCATTTTCCCTTCTTTTTTGTTTTTGGCTTTTCTTCACTTTTCTTCAAACAATTATTGTTATAATTATCGCACATGCGATGCCACATTTTGTTGCACTTGAGCTTGAAAATGTGAGAGGCAACTGATATACGATAATGAGCAACTCTCAGTTGGCCCAGTTTTCATGTTGATTAACTGCAATTTTATGCGGGAGCAAACGCTATAACCGAAACTTTTCAATCTGTTATAAACTGCCATAATTTATCTCGCAAAGAAGCTGCTATATTTTATAGCAAGCAAACCGTCAAATGAAATTTATTAACGCAAATCCAGTGCCCCATATTGGGCGCCAAGTCAACTATAAAGTTATTGGCTTATAGTTTTATAGCTAAACCCAAAATGTGAAAGATACTACATATTTCTGTAATATAAAGCAAACCATTAGGAAAAGTTGCTAGAATTTATAGCAAGTTTGGCTAAAGCCAAAACTTAAAACATTTAGCGCCCCACGTTGGGCGCCAAATCAATCATAGAGTTGGCTGCTTATATTGTATTTTCTAAAGCCACGAATTGAATATGTCGCGACATTGGCAGCAATTGTGTTGAATGAGAAAAAATACACGCAATTGTTCTTGTAATTTGCTTTGCATACGAGGCAGAGCTCTCACATATACGAGCTGGCTCACTCTATGGAGAAAGAACAACTGCAAATACAAAGATACAACGAGAGCTATGGAGTGAACACCTCTGTTTGAGAGCTATAAATGGCTCTAGTATAATAACATCTCTTGAAGAACAATCTACAATTTGTAGCAAGTCTCTTATGATTTTATAGCTAAAGTCAAACTGTCAATTGGTATTGCTAGTGCCCCACGTTGGGCGCCAAAGAGTTGAGCAAAGAGTTGTCCGCGTTGAGCGTAGTTCATTATATATGGCTGCTGTCGCATCTACTTACTCCTAATTAGCCTACACACTGCCGGGGTTTTTACCTTTTTTGTGTGTTTCATCGTTTTTTTTGTTTTTTTTTTGTTTTTGGCGGGACGACGACACAGGAGCGTATCGAGTGTAAAGCGGTTTTGCCCGCCTCTGAAAGCCGCAGCTCATTTGCAGTTAATTTATGAGTCTGCATAAAAAGCCAGATGGGACTGAAAGGCATGGGCATGGGCATGGGCGTGGGCGGCAACAATGGTTGCTAATTATGCGCAAGTTTTTGGATCAACTTTCAACTAATTGTCTGTCAGTTTGTGTAGTCCCGCCTCGTATCCCTCACCTCCCCCCACAAAAAACAAAAACTACAAAAATACCCAAGTCAAGTGCAGACCAACTCGAGGCAGAACCGAAAAAGTTATGCAAATATTATGTGCGCATCTATCTCCCTCTCTCTCTATGTATATATAGATGTATATGCATCTAGAATATGACTATAATACAGCAGATTGTGCGAAATTATACAGCTAATTATCAGGCTGAGCGAATCCTTGAGTTATCCCTTGCTTTTGCGTGCATGTTGCATTTGAAATATTCATTTTGTTGCAATGTTTCTTTTAATTAAAGCCTCAATCGAGTCCCCAGCAAGCGACAGCAAATGCGGCACAACAATAGACAATGCCACGTCTTGAGGCGCCTCAGTGCTCAAAATGCCCTTTAGTGCATTCAAATTCAAATCAGTCGTCTACAGTCGGGCGTAACCGACAGCAGGAGACTCTTTATACGGGTATACATAGAACACCAGCCGCCAATAGCGTTTTGCCGCAAATTGCATGTGGCATATCTTCGCTGTTTTTTATTCGATCGTTATGAAATTCACAGCATTGTTGCTGAATGTCTTTGGCTATGTACATTTCTAAACACAAGTCTGTAGCTTTAATATTATGGCTGTTGTGCTTAGAGTGTTCAAAATTTATGAGGTAAGTGCAGTTTTTTGCGATTTGTGGAGAAGGGGGGGAGGTATTCATAATCTAAAACAAACTCGTACTGCTTATTGAATAGGAGAATCTAAATCCAGAAAATGGGGTCTCTAGCTTTTATGGTTTCTAAGATCTAGCTGTTTATACAGACGGACAGACGGACGGATAGACGGATGAAAACAATATAAAGAATATAAATACTTTGTGGGGTCTGCCACGCCTCCTTCGGGGTGTCACACACATTTCCCCCTTGCACTAACTTGATAGACCCTCTTTGCCTTTTCAAAGTAAGGCGTCTAATTAAAACGAGAAAGCGTTGCACTTGCTACATGCCACAAGTGCATGCGAGAAGTCTATGCGCTACTTGAAGGGTTTCAGATGCATTTAGTTGGGTTTCAAGACGTTGCCTCAGAGTGATGATTTGAAAAGTTTGTTTAGCGAATTAGCCAGATTTTAGGGAAAAGAAGTAGCTTCTGTAGATGGTGAAAAGTATCTGCAATTAGTTGCAAGTTGCATGAAAACTCACTTGAAATCTTTTTGACAAAACCAGATTCGTTGGCGGCTAATAACTTGAAGTCCAAAGTCGGCACAAAGTGAGTATTACTTTGCTTCTGGTAGAGCATAAATGGGGAAAAGGGAATTAGATAAAAAAAAGAAGCAGCGGAAAGGCGAGGCAGGGAAGCAACTGCAGGCGACACTGGAACTGAGCGAAAGCACATGGCGGGGCATTAAGGTCGCATTTTGTATTGCCACACAGTAAAAAGTACACAAAAAAATTAAAAAAAATACAGAAAAAAATAAAAAGGAAAGAAGACAAATAACAATTCTTTTTCTACGCACGGCCAGACTTTTTGCTACATAATTGGAATTTCCTCTTTCCTGTTGAGAGAGCAGTCGAAAGAGCCACTTGCTTGAGGCATTACTTGACCAGATGCAACGACTTGCCCCATGCCCCATGCCCCATGATTCATGTCTCATGCAACACAAGAGACTTTCCAAGAAATTCAAATATGTCACCGCAAGAGAAAGCGTCTACAGTTCTTTGGTTGTTGGGGTTTTGTCTTTTTATTATTTTGATATTTTTTGGGTGCCTCTTGTAGTTCAAGGGTTAAAGTGAAGCTCACTTTATTAGGCTCTATATACCCTGTACTCATGGAAAATGGGTTAAAACAGGGTTAACAACTTTGGGGGAAAAAGTATATGTAATAGCAAACATTTTCAAAAAGTAGATACTATAGATTTACAGTACGCGGATCAATTTGATTTTAAATATTGGATGCCACGCCCCATTTACCCACTGATCGTAATATTGTACAGGTTGATTTTAAGAATACGATTATATACACCCAAGCATTATATTTAGCTATACTGAAAAAACTTTATTTAATGAACACAGAAGATATTTAAGACACAATATTGCAGACTCTGCCTTGCTCGGTACAGACAAAAGAAGAAGAAGAAGCAGCATTGCTGTTGCGCTTTGTATAAAACTTTTAAATTATAGGCTACAGGGTATTCAACAGTCCGACTGATCAGCTCTGCTCGGTACAGACAAAAGAAGAAGAAGAAGAAGCATTGCTGTTGCGCTTGCTTTAAATATTATTTTAAATTATAGGCTACAGGGTATTTTACAGTCGGACCGATTCGCTCCGCCCATTCTGGTTTTATTTTTATTATTTTCACTAATTAAAGCAAATTTATGCAAGCCTAAACCGCTCTTAACCAATCTTCAGCCCATTTAGTGGGAATTCGCTGCGAGTTTGACATTTCTCAGGCTGCTTAGTGAAAGCTACAACCAATTAGAACAGTTGCCACCAAAAATTCTAGCATGTCAGCGGTTGCAAGAGGCACAAATTGTATATGGGAACAGCTCGTTTAGCGCCAATTGTTGCGAGTCATTCGGTAAAATGTTGCAACATCAATTCAACATCATTTCCACTGTTTTTTTTTTTTTTTACTTCATTTTTTACGATCATTCTGGTTGCCTGGCTTTCATCAAATCCGCCCAGTTTTTGTCTGCCTCTTACTTAGATAAAAAAGAGACAAAAAAGAACTCTGTCTGGTCACAAAAAAGTTGCGTTAATTAATTTCATTTACTGTTTTTAGAGCTCGAAATACTCTATTAAGACAGCTATAGAGACAGGGTAGCATTTTATTTGATTTCCCTAAGAAGAGTAGTTTTTAGTAGTAGTTTGTAGTTTTTACAAACTTCCATTCAGCTATAAATATAATTTAATTTTATTCAAATATTAAATTATTTTGTAATTTTTTTTAATCTTACAAAAAATTTATGAAAATTCTAAATTTTAATCAAATATGAAGAATTTTATTTTATTTAATTTCTTTAAAATGTCTTGTATTTTTTTGTTGTGATTTACAATTTATAAAACTTGTTGAAAAATTATAAACTTGTATTCAAAGTTAAAGAATTTTTAGAGAAATATTAAAAGATTTTTAGCTAGAGTAGAATTTGAGTTTTTTTTTGTTTTTGAAATAATTTTGTTATCTTACAATAAAAATTTAAGTAAATTATAAAATTGAAAATCGTTACAAAATCATGGTGGTAAAATAGATTTATATATAAAATTTAAGCTAGATTAGAATTTTCTTTTATTCAGATTTTACAGCGTATCTAAAAGTCATGACAAAAAAAAATTAAAAAATAAAATATATAGGTATATATAGTATATTTGCTCTATGGCTAAAAAGTGCTTCGACAAATTAGGCGGATGTGGTAATTGCACGACGTTTGCTTTACGTGCTCCAGTTTTTTGTGATGGGAACAGCAACTGAGAACAGCAAGTGGGAACAGTTAATAGCGACAACGTATCATTTCGATAATGTGGGAGCAGCTAACGGTCAAGCTAGAGATTTTTAGAAATGGCCAAAAACCATTCAGAAAGTCAATTAATAAATTGAAATTTTTAGGCAAATTTAACTCCAGAAAATATTAAGTTTAAGTTTTGAAATTGTTGATGTTTTATAGCTTTTTTTTCAATTACCTAATCTAGTTTTTTTTCAAGCGTTCTCGTTACGTATGTAGATAGTAAAATATTTATTTTAACTAGACAAGTTAAAACTCACGTTTAGTTTTGGGCTAATCCATAAATAAATATGCTAAGCGTAACATCGTAGACAATTGTCTAGATTAGATGATAAGGGGGAAGTTTTATTTTTTATCACAAGTTCACAATTGCAAGTCATTTGCTTAGCTCTAAACAATTTATCATCTAGAATATTCTTGGCCATTCAAATAGCTCAAGAGTAATATTTAAATAATTTAATAATAATTAATAATCATTTAATTATAAATAATTAATTATTTTTATCAATTTAGCATGCAGAATATTTTTAGCCATTCTGATAGCTCATGAATTATATTCAAATAAATTAATATTTTATAATAATAAATAATAATTATTTAATTATAAATAATTAATAATTCTATCAATTTATCATCTAAAAAATATTCTTGTTTATTCAGATAGCTCAAAAGTTATATTCAAACTATTTAATACTTTAATAATAACATTGAATAATCATTTAATTACGAATAAATAATAATTTAATTATATTTTTTTGTTGTATTAAACTTTTATCAGAAATTTGCATTGTTTTAATTAACACTGCTGTATCTTTAAATTCTTTGTCGCCTGCTTTCAGTTAAGTTAAATAATTAAATAGTTAGAAAAACAATTATGTATGAATTTATAAATAAAGAGCATTAAAAAAAAGCATAAAATTATATCAAAAGCATACAATTCGATATCAAGTTCGAAAAAATGTTGTAATTAAGTTGAAATCAATTCAACAAAATATTAAATATTTTTATTAAATATTTGATTCATGCATATAAATAATATTGAATTGATTTCCTAAATCTAAAAATCTAGCTAAGTAAATTTTTAAATTAATTTTTGGTGTCTAAAGTAAATGAATTCTTTACGCATTTTGTTGTGAAAATATTTGCTTTTTTTATGCCCAGTTATCACATTATTTGGCTATAATAAATATGAGTATTAATTGTAAAAAAAAACAACTCGCTTGTCTGTAATCTGTCGCTTCTACTGAATAGGTTTATAATATTTGCTTTTAGCTCTCTCTCTCTCTCTTTCTCACACTACTCTACACTTCTATCTGTCTGTCTCTCTCTTTCAGCTGATCTACGCTTACGTTTGTTTTACTTTCAGTTTCTGGCGATAAGTAATCGGGTCTTGGTAGTGCAAATATTAACATAATGCCGGCGATAAGAGACTTAAAATTGGGATTTCGGTTTCTCGAGATTGTCTCTATGCCATGTGCAATATATTTTCATTATATTTTCGTAGATTTCTCTTATTTTTTTCGGTGTATTTATTTAGCATTGGCGTCGCGGAGCCACGTGATCAAAGGCCTCGGGTCAGAGCGTTATAATTGTGGCTTATAGGAGACAACACCGGTTATACGACCCAAACTTTTATTAGTGCAATTCCACAAGTCTCAGGGGCACATTTATCCCTAGAACTATCTCAAGGGGGCATTTAGCTTTAAGCCCAGTATTATAAAAAATATAAATTATTCGCCTTGAATGTGGCTGCATAAATAATAAAAAATAATCCCTGCAAACCTAAATTTTATAAATAAAAAAAAAATACTTTAAATTAATTTGTTTCTTGATTTAAATAAATATATATTTATTTTTTATCTATATTTTGTTATATGAATTTTCTTTTTCAAAAAAGTCTGCTTTATTAAACAATATTTTTATCATTTTTACTTTAATTTTATCCTTGGTTTTTATTTAAATTATTTTGATTAATTTATTATTCCCATAATAATAATTTATATTTTATATTATTTTTATCTTCTCACTTTTATTTCTATTTATTTTTTTTTTTATAAATTTCATAAAATCAATTATAGAAATTTAAATTTTGAAATATACTTGAATAAAAGCAAAACATAATTTTAAATATTTGTATTTTTTTTTATTATTTTTACTTGAAGTTTCTTTTTTTTAAATAAATTTTGTAAAAATCAATCCTAGAAGTTGAAATTTATAATTATATGTACTTGAATTAAAGCAAAATATATTTTTACATATTTGTTTTAATTTTTGTGTATCATTTTTATTTTAAGTTTAATTTATTTTAATTAATGCTTTTTTTATTTCAATTATTTTGGCTAATTTTATAATTGATAATTTTGATATTGCCGGTTTAAATTTATAAAATGATTAAATTTATTGTTTTAATATTTTAGAAATGAAATTCTAGAGCATCGAAATAAAATTATTTTTTATGCATTTTCCATCTCTCAATTTTTGAAACAATTATTCGTATTATCGATTGGGCTTCAAATACTAATTTTAATTTTAATTGCTTCCATCGAATTCACATAAAATTCAAATTATGCCATTACAATGGGGGTTTTTTTTTTTTTTTGTTTTTTTGCCGTCTTTGAAGTAATTTTGCATTTGTTTGGCAATTTGTAAACAAGAAAAAATCGGCGCAAAAATAAGATCGGGGCATTACAACTTCATTTTTAATAGCGACCGCGTCTCGTCGCTAATTATAGCATGGGGCAAATGGGAAAATGCGAAAATGCGAAAAGCGGCAAAAATGCCATGGGAAAATCGTGGAAAATTGCATTTGGGGCAAATGGCAAAACTCACCTATAGTTAAGCAGCTAAATAACAGCACGTAGAATGTGGCGAGTAGAGCTACTCGCTGCTTCTGCAATTGGCCCATATTTCTTGTTTGTTATTTATTCGCTTGTTTTGTTTTGTTTTATTTCGTTTCGCTTCGACTTGTCGTCTTTTGTTCACTCTATTTAGTTTAATACGCGGCACACAGTAAAAAAAAATGTATAAAAAATTTGTGGTTTTGCTTTAAACTTTATTTATTTTGTTGGTAATTTTTTTTACACTATTCGTGTACACATGCAACACAGCGAGAGCGAGTGACGACAACGAGAGCGTTTAATAATCACTTTTTCGTTAAATGTTGTTTATCAAGTTTGTGATGGTAGCGACGTGTGGCTCATCTGCAAATAGGCAAGAGTTTTAGAAGCAAACGGTTAGTATGTTGGCTGTAACGAGTAGCTTAGAGCGAGAAACGAGTGAAAATAAATCAAATAAATTGTTAACATAACATATTAACTAAATAAAGGCGTGAAATTCAATACAATTTCTTATGCAGTAAGCAGCTGGTTAGCTGGTAGCGAGTGCGTAAACTAACGAGTAACTTAAAACAAGTAACGAGTCAAAAAAGAAATCAGATTAGTGAATGAAGTTAATAGATATCAAATAAAATACAAAATACAAAAAAATGCTACTAGTAGCGAGTAAAAGTAACGAGTAAAACGTACAACATTAGCTGGCAGTCGGCTTAACTAGTACTTCTAATCATTTCTTCAACTATTTCTGCAGCTGAAAAACTGTTCTACATATTTGTGATGTTCTAACGAGTAGCAAGCAACGAGTACCTGTAACGATTAACATTTTTAAAATATAAATTACATAATAAATTATTGGTATGTTCTACAATTTGATAATGTCCTTTAATTTAATTTAAACTTAAAAAATCTGTAAAAAATTGCAATGAACAGCAAAGCGCCTATTTAAATTTTTAGTCATTTAATATAATAGTTTGAATTCAAAAATAAATATAAATTTGTTTCTCTATTTCATTTAGTTTTAATTAAATTTACAAAAACAAATTTCAAATTTAATTTGCAATAAATATAAAACTGAGTCAAGCGCCAGCAGCGGAAGCAACAGCGTCACTAAACTACGTTAACAACGTAGCAGTTAACGTTAACGTTAACGTTACGTCGCCGTCGCCGTCACGCACGAGCAGCGCTGACTGCGCAGCGGCAGAGGCAGAAAACTTGTCTCTCAATGCGACGCAAGTGGCGATCAAGTGTGCGTGTGTGTGTGTGTGTATGAGAGAGTCAGTGAGAGCGTGTGTGTGTGTGTGTGTGTGTGTGTGAGTCAGCGAGAGAGCGCTGTGTGTGTGTGCGTGTGTGTGTGAGCTTGGGCTTTGTCTTGTGCATTCTAAAGTTGGCAGCAACAACAACAACAACAGTAAACCTGCTGCAGTCGCTGCCGACGTCGACGTCGACGTCGCTGCCGCTGCTTGCAGCTGTTGGGCCAGTTTTGTAACGGAAATTGCAGTCGAAACACGTTGCAGTGAAAATAAATAAAGAATAAAACACAAATGAAACAAAAATAACAACAAAATTGTGCTCAATAATTCTGGCAGCTGCTCTCTCTCTCTCTCTCGGAGAGCGCGGCGATCGAGAGAGCGCAAAAGCTGGCATTAGAAGTAACTGTTGTTGTAATAGTTTATTTCGCAACTGCTTGCAAGCAGTGCAGCTGACTCACTCTCTCGCTCTCTCTCTCTCTCTCTCTTGCAATTCTTCGTTGTTATTGTTGTTGTTGCTCGTCCTTGACTTGCAACAGGTTCGTTTACCGTTGTCCTGGCAACACAATAAAACAACAAAGCAGCGCAATAAATAATAGAAAGAATAATGGCCATAATAGCCATAATAGCCATAATAGGCATAATAACAAGCGCAATTGCCGCGTACTTTTAGCGCCACTTTTTTAATCAATATTTTTAGCCTTGACTTGAACGCAATCAGGCCACAGTGAGCGCTAAAAGTTCAACAACTAATTTCTAATTTTATGAAAAAAAAAAAAAATAATAATAGAATAAAATAAAAATAATTTGAAATAAACATACAAATTTGTATTTATTTTGTTAAGCTTTAATTATGCTTACAGTGAGCGCTAAAAGTGCAACCACTAATTTCTAAATTTAAAAAAAAAAATTTAATAAATATTAAATTAAAATAAAACAATTTGTAATAATCATACAAATTTTTATATATTCTGCTAAGCTTTAATTAAGTTTACAGTGAGCGCTAAAAGTGCAATTAATTTCTAATTTTATGAAATTAAATTAATGAATTAATGCGTAATAAACATACAAATTTTTATTTATTTTATTAAACTTTAAGTTTACAGTGAGCGCTGGAAGTTCAACAACTAATTTGCAATTAAATTAAATAATGTAAATTATTTCTCATTTAATAGACATAAAAATATTTATTTGTTTTATAAGGCTTTAATTAAGTTTACCGTGAGCGCTAGAAGTTTAACATTTAATTTCCAATTTTATTAAATAAAATAAATTCATTAATAAGTAACAAACAAACAAATTTTTTATTTATTTTGTATTAAGTTTTAATTAAGCCTATAGCGAGCGCTAGAAGTTCAACAACCAATTTCTAATTTTAATTTAGATAAAATTGCATTAATTAATGGTACGTCCAACAATGTATTAATTTAATTTAATTTAAATTTAAAAACCAAATAACTTCAATTTGTTGCAGCAAATTAAATACATTTTTGAGCGTTGTATTATTCATTTCGCACACTGTACACAACATTTCGATTAACTTTAAAGCGCATTTTTTATTATTTAGTAATTTAATTTAATTTTGATCTTAATAAAAAAGCCCAAATCAACAAAATCATGAAAAAAAAACTTCATATACACAAAACTAAGAAAATGCATTTTCGGACGTAAAACTTTAGGTAAAAAATTAAAGTTTATATTATTTAATTTTTTTTATTTCACAAAAAAATGGAATAATACCCAATAATTTCACTGATTTCAATTTAAATTTAAAAACAAATAACTTCAACGAAATTGTGTAAAAGTAAATACATTTTTGAGCGTTGATTAATTTATTATTTTTTAATTTATTTATTTGGCACACTGCAAAAAATCCATTTACTTTTAAATTTAAAATTCATCAAACTTCAAAAAGGTTTTAACATTAATTTACACAAAATGAACTAAATAAATGTTTGAGCGTTAATCAATTCATTTATTTTTATCATTTATTTTATTAATGGCACACTGCAACAAATTCGAATAAACTCCAAAGCGCTTTTTATTTAATTATTTTAAAAATTAAATTAATTCAAATAACTTAAAAAAAAACATTTGTAATATTAATTTACACACAATGAACTAAATAAATGTTTAGGCGTATTGAATACACTGCAACAAATTCAAATGAGTTTCAAAGCGCTTTTTATTAAATTATTTAATTAAAATTATATCACATAACTTGAAAAAAATTGCATAGCATGTAACAAATGAAGTAAATAATTTTTCAAGCGTTGTTTTATTTCATCGACACACTGTAAGAAAATCGAATTAATTTAAAATTCTATCAAATAACTTGAAATAAATAACATAAAAATAATAAAATAAATAATAATAATAAATAAATACAAATAACATAAAACAAATGAACTAAATACTTTTTCAAGCGTTGTTTTATTTATGCAATACACTGTAAAAAACTGCAATTAGCTGTACGTAATTTGTTTGTTGCTCATTTTCTTATTTTTGTCGGTTTTTTTTGTGTTTTTATATCACACTTAATTGTCAAATAAACTTAATGCGCTGCGTGTTTCCCTTTTGTTTATGGCCGTAGTTTTTTAGCGCTCACTGTGCGTGTTGCCAACACGCTAACAACAACAACAACAACAACAACATTAAACTGGGCGTCATTTGGAAGCGGCTAAAAAACCAGTTTGCAGCGCGTTTTTTATGTTTTTTACGTTTTTTGTTTGCATTTTTTGGCTTAAAGCTGAAGTTGAATTTGTGTTTTTTTTTTTGTTTTTTTTTTTGTATTTAGATTTTGTTAATTTTTTGCAATTTGTTTACGACTTTTGCACTGCTTGACTAATTCACACGTGACTCACAACGGCAACAACAAGCAGTGCGAGCAACAACAACAATTTAATAACAAAACTCTCGCCAAGCAGTGCAAAACGCAGCGCAAGCAGTGCCAGCAGTTTTTCAGTTATTTTTTTATTTTATTTTATTTTCTCTGCTTTTCGCTCTTTTTAGTTTGTTTATTTTTAATACACACACAAAAAACAACAACAACCAGAAAAAAACGTAGACGACGCGCCGTGCGTTATTTTGGTTTTTTACGAAATATGCAACAACAACAAAAACGCAATTGGAAAAATAAAAGTGGAAATATTAGAAATAAAAATAAAACAACATTTAGCGTATTACCAATAATTTTAATTCATTGTGCGCACCAATACACACACACGGAGATAGCGACGCTCACACGCACGTTGTGTGTGTGCGTGTGCGTGTTACGAAAAACGTTAAGAACTCGCGTAGCGCGCGTGTGTGTGTGTGTTAACACTGAGACAAAAAACACGTATGCGACGAGACACGCTGAGAACTTGAATGGAAGCCGCTGACGTCCGTTCACCGCAACAAATGAAATGCGAATGAATCGCGCGCTCTCTCTCGCTTAGGCGAACGGCGCGTCTCTTGTCTGGCAACATGCAGGCGGCGCCAGCTCATGCATGTTGCGGCAACAGCTTACGTAGCAGCATGCTGGCGGCGCCAGCTGCGTTAGCAACATGCAGCCAAGGCAGCACATGCATGTTGCGGCAGCATGCAGCCAAGCCAGCACATGCATGTTGCGGCAACAGCTTGCGTAGCAGCATGCTGCTGAAACCAACTTGTGCCGCCTGCATGTTGCCAGACAACAATTAATTTATTAATTTATTTGTTTTATTTTATTTATATTTATTTTTATTTTATTTATTAATTTTTTGTTGTTCATTTATTTGAGCAATTGCTGTTTCGGGCGCTTTTGAGCCACTATGCGGCCACAATCCCTGCCTGCATGTTGCCAGAGAGCGCGCGTCGATTGCTGTTGCTAACCGCAGCTCAGCATGCTGCTGGCATTGCGAGCAATGTTGCGCAACATTCGAACATGGGCAACAAGTGGCAGTAGCTCTGGCAACATATTTATTTATATATATATCTAATTATTTAGCGTTTCAATTAGTTTACATAAATATATTCGCTTTAATTGTAATTTTTTGTAAGCAACATAAGCTACATAAATTGATTTTTTTACTATTTTACTGTTTACAATAATTTAATTTTACATTAAACTTATTTTACTTTTATGTTTATTTTAAGCAACAAATTATTGCAAAATTGTATATAAATAATTTATGTTATATTATTTATTTTATATAATTTATTTTACTTTATTTTTTTAATTTTTGTTCACTGTGCCTATGTTCACTTTGCTCTCTCGCTCTCCCGCAGCATGTTGGCTTAGCAACATGTACCAAGTGCTTGCCGGCAAAAGCAGCAACATGTATATAAACATGTATGTTGTGCCTGCTTGCATTGTTTCAGTGTTGCCATAATTAATAATTAACCAAATATTATGCCAAAAATATAATAAATAATACAATTTAAATCAATATAAAATATTAATAATAAATAAAAATTTTCAAAATTGATTCACAACTCCATAGTGAACTAGAGCTGGGTTCGATCTTTGGTTTTCAAGAATCGATCGATTCACTTCAAGAAATCGATTTAATCGATTAATCGAAATGAAACTGTTTATACCAATTTGCAGCTAATCTTAGAAAAAACTTAAAATTTATGCATACAAAATTAATTTAATAATTTTTGAAAAACAAACACAAACTAGTAAGAACAAAGCGGATCAGTCGGGTGGAAGATATTGAACTTTTTGGCTATCGATTGTAGTTCCGATTGTACATATCTTGCTGATTTGAGACGCGTTTATTGAATTTTTTAATTTATTTCGCAAATCGCATAATGCAAAAAAATTGATTCAAAAAAAAATCGATTTAATCGCCGAAAAAAAAAAATCGATTGAATCAAAGTAAAATCGAATCGAAGCCCAGCCCCACTGTACAGTCATTCGTTGTGTCCGAAAAAATCTGTGTCTGTGTCAATTTTGATTAGTTAATTCAATTTATACAACAATTTTTATTAAAATTATTTTTTTTAAATTTATAACAAAAGTCAAATCGGTTGCATCCGACTGATCGACTGTGGAAAAAATGTGTTAATATTAATTATATATAATATAAATTTATTGTTTTTTATTGCTTTATTGTATTTATTTTTATTTTATAATGATACAAAAAAATCGATTCAAAAAAAGAGTCGATTTAATCGCCCAAAAAAAAAGATCGATTAAATCGAATCGATTTCGATTGTCGTTATTTAGCTACGCTGCCATTAGCCAAATGCAGTTGCGTATCTGACAGATGCGCGTGCAATGTTGAGATACAAAATGTGGCAGTTATCTGTGTTGCAACTGTTGTTGTTGTTGTTGTTTTTGGCATTGCTTTGGCAATTTATCAGCGCACCCTGCAACACGCACCCCCTGCTGTCAGCCCCGCCCCCGCCCCCAATAAGTGATTTATTGCATTGTTATTTTGTCGTTGATGTCGCGCATTTTATTTTTATTTATTGCGCCAACGATTTGAAGTGTGTTAATTTTATTTTCATTTTACCAAAAAAAATAAAATAAACAAAAAAAAAAAGAAAAACAATTTTTCCCAATTTTCCCATTTTCCATTTTCCATTTTCCATTTTCCCATTTTCAATTTCTTACGTTTGCTTTCAATTCGCTAATGGCGGCGGCTACTGTGCTTGCTGGTGGTCTCGCGTATACCCTGTAAATTGCCAGCCAAAGGGCTGGCTTGGTTTCATTTTTATACAAAATTCTTGCAGAAATATTGCATAATTTTTTTAACAATTTTTTTAGCGGATTTTGTTGTTTTGCCATTTTAAAGTCTAGCTAGAAATTAGTTGTATTATTCTGCCGCTTTTGACTGTTTGGCTTTAAATGGCTAAAACTGGCGTGTTTTTGCAGACAATTTTAAAATTTTATATATCCAAAATTAGTTTATAAAATTGTCTAAAATCTGGCAACGGCTAAATTTAAAGTTAGGCCAAGCCTATTGGCGTTTTTTTTAGCTTAAAAACCCACGCAGCTATGTTCTTATGCGCATTTTCTAGCTGTAAGTTGAGTTAAAAATTTCAGCTAAAATCGACTAAATTAAATAGCTACTTTTTATTGACCCGATTTGAGAGCTGAAACGTAGGGCTATCAGATGAGGTAAAATTTATGCATATACGAATAAATATACACTGTAAATTTGCTTTTGTTTTTAGCGGGAATTTTGTATAATTTTCTTGAATTTTCTGCTTTTGCATAAGCTTGAAGGAAACCAGAATGGGCGGAGCAGATCAGTCGCCCGACTGTAGAATACCCTGTATCCTATATTTTAAATATAATTATATAAAAGTGTCATACAAAACGTAGCAACAATTCTTCTTCTTCTTCTTCTTACTTAGCTTTATTGGCTACGCTGCAATATTGTTTCGTCAATATCTCCTGTGTTTGTTAACCGATTTTAATGAGCTTTTCGGGATAGTTGAATATTGTATGAGAAAGTATATATTCTAAATAACAACCTTCTAAGTTCAATATTAAGCTTGTTATTTATTTTTATCGATTAGGGCGTAAAAGGGGCGTGGCATCCAAAATGTGAAATAAACTTTATCAACGTATGATATCGACCTACCAACTAGTAAAGACAGAATTCATATAACTAGATTTGTGTCTCTTAAATTGGTGAATGTATTCTATTTATGTTCATTGTGGGCGTAAGGGGCGTGGCATCCAAAATTTAAAGTAAACTTGATTTGCGTATGATAGACACTTTTCAAAAACGACCAAAACGGATTTTCTAGCTTTTATAGGTTTGAAAATCTCAGCGTTCATCCAGACGGACAGACAGACAGACAGGGCTAAATCGACTTAGCCCGACACCCTGATCAAGATTATATATGTACATATATGTATATACATTCTGACAAAGTTACTAACCCTGTTTTTCCCATTTTTCATATGGGCACAGGGTATAAAAATGTGAATAAATTTTGTGTAAATATATTTCTTATTGTTGCTTATTTTACAGGGTATTGCCTAGTGATAATATTGCTTAAATGTTGATTTTGATCTAATTTGGAGCTAAAAAAACACCTGCATCTTGTGGTCTGCCCACATGAGCTTCAAGCCGCAACAAGACAATTGAGAACTGAGAACTGAGAATCGGGAATTGAGAATGGAGAATTGAGAACTGAAATCGGAGCTCGATGCGATACGAATTGTAGGACAAATTTCTCTCAAATTACGAGATTACGAAAAATGCCTAATAACTCTATAAGCAATTAAAGGCATAACGATTTACCTTATCTACAATACCTTTTTGCTCTCCTCTCCCCTGCTCGCCAGTCGGAAAAAAAGCCATTGACTGACAGGTTTTGTCTCTGAGGCTGCTCTTAACGCTCGACTCCGGCATCTCTCTATAACATCTGACTAATGATGCCAGGTAGGAGATAACCCCAGACCCACAATGAGATGAGAATGATGAATTATTGTTTTCACATTCCCTAGCAGAGGCACAACAAAAGCGGCACTTCCATAATAAATTGTTATTTAAGTATGCGCTTTACGGCTTGATTTCTCGACTCTTCATCTCTCCGAGGCCCCCCTTCCCGAAAAAGGATCCCAATGGGGATACCAGGATGTGTCAATAATTAGCGGCCAAGGAGAACGATTTTTCAATTTTCAGCTGACAGTGAAAATGCTTTTGTAACACTAATTATGATATTCTACAAGGCCAAGTGTAAGGCAACAGTCGCAAACACTGCAGTCGGACGCACTCGACACGCAATATAATATAAATATAATATAAAATAAAAATAAAATATAATTTTGAATATATTATCCCCATATTGAAAATGGTTTTTAAGTTAAAAACTGATTTTGTATTAAAAAATTCGGAAGGGCTCGATATCATTAAAACGGATCTCTGAAAAACTATCCTTAATACGCCTTTTCTGAAAAACAAAATCAAAGTTTCAAAAATATACATTTTTTTTTCAAAAATATTTTAAACTTAAGACGTTTTCCCGGTAACGCAAACTTCCGATTATTTATATGGCAGTTTATAATTTTCAACATAGCTAAAAAATAAATAACTCTACCAACTATATATTATATTTAATATTATGTATTCACATATATATAAAATTAAAATTAAAATCGTTACGGTTTCCAATTCAAAGCGAATTTTTCAAAACTATTTCTAAAAGCAGCTCTTGGGTATAACTTCTAGGTTCTATACAAATTTTAGACTGCTAGCTTTCGGGCAGATTGAGTTATAGATTATAAATTATAAATTTAGTAATAATATCTAGTTTGTATAATATATGTTTTTTTTTCGTCAGCAATATTTATGAAGTCGACAACGTTGCGACTTTATCAACAAGTTGTGACTTTAATGAATTTTCGTTCCCTTTCTTCTTCTTTCACCCCACACAAGCACTTTTTCAATTGGGAAAACCTTGACATATTTTGTCTAAATATTTCGTGGGCTGCAACATTTAATTGGCTCCCCGACCCACATGACATTGACCGCAAAAATTATAAACTCCGATTTGATTTGTTGCATTCGAATGCGGCAACCGGACATTGGCATTGAGCAACCCTCTACCCCTCGTTCCCTCGTTCCCTTGACCCCTGAACCCCTGAATCCCAGTGCCCGTAACCCTCCGACCCGTTGACCTTTTGCCGGTCGCGTGCTAAATGTTTTTTTCAGCATTTTCTGCATTCATTTCCTGCATCGCACTCAACTCACTCACAGGGGGTTCCTGAAACGCGTGCCGCACCCTGTGGAACTGCTGAGTTAATCGATGCTGAGTAAGCGCAAAATGCAGCGACAAAGAAAAGAATTGGAGAAAGAAAAGGGCATAGCCTATAAGAGTTCTGCTAACCAATTTTGTAGACATTAAGCAAGATAAATTATTTCTACAAACTGCATATACCCCATTTCAGTATAATTATTATATATTTTAATCAGTCGGACGGGGCCCGACTGTAGAATACCCTGTGCCCTATATTTGAAATATAATTCAATAGAACTTTCACACGTAGCGAAGCAGCCAAGCTTCTCCAACTAGAATGCTAGAATGCGCACGAAGTAACTCTTGCAATATTGTTTCGTTGATATCTTCTGTGTTTAATGACCAATTTCAATGCGTTTTTTAGGATAGGTATACAATATAGTAGAGCGTATATATTCCGACTACCAACTTTCTATGTTCAATACTACGCTTGTTACTCGGTTTTTATTGATTAGGGCTCAAAAGAGGCGTGCTCTCCAAATTTGAGCTAAACTTTAATTATTTTGACCTAGCAAATACTAAAAACATAATTTACGTAGATACATTTGTATGGCATTAATTGGTCAATGTGTTCTATTTATATGCATATTGGGCGGAAAGGGCGTGGCATATGAGATTTGAATTTGCGTATTGTGCATACCTTTAAAAAATGACCAAAACGGCTTGTCTAGCTCTTATAGTTGCTGAGATCTACGCACTCATCCAGACGGACAGACCGACGGACAAGACTAAATCGACTCAGCTCGTCTGCCTGATCAAGAATATGTATAGTTTGTGGACCGCATATACCCCATTTACCCATTTGGTACCGGCATTGAAATGATGGTAAACAAAGACACATGCGTTTGAACGTAAACCCATGGCTATTAGACCAAATTTTAGCAGCGTTCCTCCCCCTTGCTCTGAAATATTTGCCCATAAACTGCATCAAATCAATCGATTCTGTTTTTCCAACTGGTTTTCAATTAAATTAGTTGTGGGCGTTACTGCCAAGGCATCAAATATTGCCAGGCAGTTTCATTATTAACTGCGCATTTGCCGCATCCCAATCGATGACAAGTTTCGGAGCATTACTTAGGGTTAGTTTCGGGGCCATCATCTAAGTAATATAGTTCTCATCTGCTGCATTAAGGGAAATGTTCACAATCAAATGGTGAACTCATCTGAAAATAAGTCCTTAAATGCAGCTTTAATTGAAATCAAGTCGGGGGTTCATTTCGATGATTGAACTTAAAAGACCCATTAGTATAATTATTTACTTAGAAATAAACATGCTATTATTTTTTATTATATATACTACACCAAAGATTAAAATTCTGGTCGAAGTGTACAAATAGACCCACAAAAAATATATATTGTCAAAGTTTAATAAAATCTGAACATATTTGTTATCTGTAGATTTTAATTTAAATAGCGATTTTTTTTTGATTTTTGATCCCAAAAAAAAACGTGTTATTCAGAATTTTTATACGGTTTAATTTATACCTACATGTGTTGTATTGTTTTTTAAATTTCTATCATTTTAATCATGCTGTTTGGTTTTATAAAAATTCCCCCTGTTTTCAAGAATCGGTATTTTCGATCGATTCACGTCAAAAAACTCTATTTAATCGATTAATCGAAATTAAACCGTTAATACCAATTTGCAGTTAATCTTAGAGAAAAACTTAAAAATGTATGCATACAAAATTGAATTAATATTGTATGAAAAACAAACACAAACTAGTAGGGACAAAGCAGATCAGTCGATCGTAAAAGATATTGAACTTTATGCTATCGAATGTACTTTCGATTGTACTATACATAACATAGCTTGTTCATTTGAGGCGCGTTACATTGAATTTTCCAATGAATTTTGCAAAATTGCATGATAGAAAAAAGAAATTGATTAAAAACAAAAATAAAAAGAATCGCTAAAAAAACATTGATCGAATCGTAAAATCGAATCGAAGCCCAGCTCCACTGCACAGCCTTTCGTTGTGTCCAAAAAAATCGTCTACGTCAATTTTGAATAGGTAATTCTATTTGTAAAAAAAAATTTATTAAAATTATAAAATTTTTTTGTTTATATTATAACAAAAGTCAAATCGGTTGCATCCGACTGATCAACTGTGTTAAAAACGAGTTGATGTAAATTATATATAATATAAATTTATTTGATTTTTTTTATCGGTTAATTATATTTGTTTTTATTTTTATAAATAATATCTAGGCAAAAGCATATTTGTTAGCGTCCGACTGAACAGCTGTCAATGCTGCGTTGATATTGATTGGGAAAAGCGTATATCTATTTAAATTTGTGGGATATATTTATTTATAATACAGTCTCAAATAATGCTGCCAGCATTAACTATGCACGATTTTCACTTTCACCTGAGCGAATTTTCACTTTTCTCCGACGAAAGCGAAACACAAACAAAGGACGAAGGATGAAGGACGAAGGATGAAGGATGAAAGTAAGTGTGTGTGTTCAGGAACATATATGTTATAAATACTCGCAATTGTTGGGCTTGAGGGGGGGAAGGGGAGAGAAGAGAGGGGGAGGTTGAGTTCTTGGAGTATCTGCCTCTGCCGTTACTGAATTTGTTTTTGGGTTTTTGATACTGCGTCGCATTGTTTGTGTTTGTGTTTGTGTTTGTGTACGTGTGTTTTGGGCTTCGTCTCGAATTGCAGAACAATAACAATGGGTCCAAAAGGGAGCTAACAATGACATGGAGGATTACTTGGTGGCTCGCGAAAGTTAATTAAGGGTTTCACAATTTAATGGCAAAATCGCAATGGCTGTGCAAAATGTCAACGGAAATTCTACGTGCAACTCGAGCAAATCCGCACAAAACACTACCAGGCGCTACACAGAGCGAAAATCCTGGTTAGAATTCAAAACCATTTTTTTTTTCGATTTTTTGTAGTATTACAAATTATTTATATGAATAATTTTTTTTCTTTGCTTCTATTATAGAAATTGAATTGCATCAATTATAAATTAATTTTAAATATTTTAAAATAATTAAAGTAATACGAAACAAAATATAGTAGAATATAATAATAATAATAATAAAAATTTAATTGCATTAATTATAAATAAATTTTAAAAAATTAAAATTAATTATACTAATACGAAACAAAATATAGCAGAAAATAATAATAATAATAATAGAAATTGAATTGCGTTAATTATAAATTAACTTTTTTTTTTAATTTTAATTAAAATTAATTTAAATAATGCGATTAAGTAAAGTAATATTTCATTTAAAAATTTATTTTTATTCAATTATTGTTGCACTTTAATCGGAAAGCTTTAGAAATCAGAATGTTTTTTTTTTCTCTTAATTTATTCAAATTTCTTTCGTACTTGATATAAGTTCTGTCTTGAATTTTTCTCTCGGTGTATGTGTTTTTGTTGCCAAGGCAATTGCCGTCATCCCATATCCCATATCCCATCTGGTAACACCACCCGCAGCGACAAGGCCATAATTAGCTGCGGCTGTTCACTAATTGTAACATTACCTTTACCTTCTGGACGCCCGAATTTCAATTTTTTCTCTAATTGCGGTCTCAGTTTACAAACATGCAACGGTCCATTTTGTCCATGCAACTTCTCGTATTGCTCTATTTTGGTGTTGCCCGGTGACAATCCCCTTCTGTGGGTGACCATGCTTCGAACTACAGTCAACTGGCATTCCTAACTGTTATTTGTTTCCTACAAATGGTTGAGGGAAACTTCTCTAGATCGTTAGTTGCAATATAAATTTATGAAAAATATGGTCACCCTAAAATCTATATCGTTTCCAATTAAATAAAAAAATATAAATGGTATGAAACAATCATTAGGTCTATTATTGTATTAATATATGTTTGTATGAAGAGTTTTTGAGGGTGACCATCCCACTATATTTCGAGTACATACAGTAAAAATTAAGGTTATCATAATATTTAAATCGACAAATATTGAGAACTAAATACAAAAAATTAACAACTAATATCAATTAATTAATATCATACAAGAATCAAATTGGTATAACACAACTTAAAGTCAGGGTTACCATATACAGTATATTAACTTTAGGGTTGTTTTTATAACAATTATATGTCATGTAAATATGTGCTAAAATCAGAGTAAGATAAACATAACCCTAAGAAATTATTAGAACTTTTTAAAATAAGGCTGACTATGAATTGCATAACTATAAGTATGATGGATTATTAAATTAAGGTGACCACAAAAAGTAATTTAACAAGAATTAAGAAATTCCCTTTGAAATTCTGAATTAATATTTTAAAATATAGGGACGGGGCAGATCAGTGGGACGGTGGCTACAGTCGGACGTAACCGACCGTAGGAGACCCTTTACTTTGAGTATATGTACACACAAACACAATCAGACGCACACACACTAAGCTACCCGCGTATGCAAGGCACACCACCCCCCCCTCTGCCAAGTGAAGCAAATTGTCCGTTCCATATTTTCGCTGTTTCTTATCCGATCGAAACAAAATTCACAGCGTCGATAGAGAATGTCATTAACTAGTTAAATACCAAATTACAAATCAATAGCTTGGAAACTGTGGCTACAGCAGTTTTTCGCGGTTTACGGGGGAAGGGGGGGAGGTATCCAAAATCTAAAACAAACTCGTGCTGCTTACTGAATAGGGGAACCTAGATCTCGAATATGGTGTCTCTAGCTCTTATAGTTGCTGAGATCTAGGTGTTCATACAGACGGACAGACAGACAGACAGACGGACAGACAGACAGACAGACAGACGGACAGACGGACATGGCTATATCGACTCGGCTTGTCGTCCTGATCAAGAACATATACACTTTGTGGGGTCTGCCACGCCTCCTTCTGGGTGTTACACACATTTCCTCTTTGCACTAAACTAATAGACCCTTTTTACTTTTTTAAAGTAAAGGGTCTAAAAAAAAACCTCAAAAAGTCAAAGAATATTTGATAAAAATTAGGCTGACCATGACAATTTTAGTATTGTATCTCATGTGCATATGACGGGTTTTAGCACAAAATTTCTAAGATGTCGTGCTGTATAATTATTTAAGGTGACCAGAGAGCGCTTCAAGTATGTGTGATGGTCAATTAGCCTAATCCCCTGGCAGTGGAGTTTGTGGCAACAAATCAATGGACTGCTCAATAAATTAGCAAGTGTTAATGCCCCAGGCCCAAGGACTCTGCCAAGGACATTGGCATAATATTCAAATTCAGCACCCACATTGAAAAGGGTTTATTTCTGTTGCACAACCGCAAACATCCTGCTGCGTACCCCCCTCTCTCTCTCTTTCTCCTTTCGCCGCTTGCACTCTCAATGCATCCAAGGTGTAGGCAGGTAGGTGTCTCTCCGTCCATCCGTCCATCCGTCTATCCGTCCATCCGATTGTCCTACGGTCTCTGTGTAGGACACACTCATTATGCCGTGTGGTCAAACACAAAGTATGTCTGCATGCGGTGCTCTGCGGCTTAGCAATGTTGCTTTGAAGCGTACAGAGACAGAGACAGAGACAGAGACGGAAACAGAGACAAAGAGAGAGATAGAGATAGTTGTGGAGAGAGTGTGTGCTAGTCGGGAGTGCGCTAGTAGAGAGCGCTGTTGAAATTCAAATGTGTTTACAAATATAGATTACTTATCTTATTGCGTTTTCAAGCATATTATTAAATATAATTACATTTTAAATTAATTTAATTAATTTAATTAAACTACATATATGAATATAAATTAGTTTATTAAGATAAATTAAGTTAATTATGCAATTAATGAAATTTAAAGTAAGTCAGTAAAACAACATTGTAAAAAGTTAAAGTGAAAATGAAATCGAACAAAAAATAAATTATATTAAAGCAAAAATTAAAATTAGTTCCAAAATTAAGTTTCGATGAATTTGTAAAATAAATTTAAGCCAAATAAATAAATATAATTTAATTAGACTAAAAAATTGTTTAATAAATGTTTTAAAGGAAAGTAAATTTATGAAGAGAATTGTAAAATAAATTGAATAAAAAAATATGTTACCAATTTAAATAAATTAAAATTAAAAATTAAATTCAATTAATATAAATCCATTCAAGGGAAAAATTCTAATAAATTTCATAAATTAAATTTAAATAATATAAATTCTAGTTCATTTCATTTAATTTGCTATAAATACTGCGAAATTGTAAATAAGTGTTAGATTTCAACTGAAAAAATTTAATAATTATTAATATTATTATTAATAAATTTAATAAAATTTTAAGAAATTTTGAAAAGTGTAAAATTTTTTTTTTGTAGTTTAAGTTATTTTCAAGCTTATACAATTTTGAACTATTTTTGAGAAAATTTTAAAAGTGTTGACTTTACTTCATAAATGTTTTTTTTTGGAACAATAAATTTTAACTAAAATAAAATTAGTTAAAAAAAATTTAGAAAAATTTGGAGAAATCCTTAACAGTGTAGATTTAACTTGATTAACTTTCTATGAAATTTTAAACATTCATCTTAGTGCTGAATAGTTTTCAAATGGGCAACAAATTACTTAAAATTCTACCTATGTTGAATTCTAATTCTAAAAATTTTAATATACCCGCTTGAGAGTTTTTTTAAATTAAACAATGGGTACAGGGTATAAAAATTATAACAAATGCATTTTTTGGACTGTGTGCGTGTGTGTGAATTTAGGGCTTCTGTGCCAGGGCTGGCAATGTGTGGATAATGCGCCGCCATTAAACGCATTATAAGGCTGCTGGTCAGTGCGGGGGGTTGGGGGGTGGGGGTTGGCCTCTGCCACACCACAGAGTTCTGGGATTTCAGTTATAATTATTAGCTTTCGGGTAGTCGAGGCGACGACTCGTCTAGATTACACAGACAGACACAGAGATACATTCTATAGCTTTGCCTTTGCCTTTGTTGTGGTCAGTATGTTGTACCTCTGGCCCTGCCCCGCCCCCCAGCCCATGCGCCTACCTCATTCCTGCTTACTTCCTGCCTTACTTCCTTACTTTATGCGGCCATTTGCTATGCTCTTTCCGGGTTTTTGAAGTGACAGCTCAATGCCTGCCCACATCCGTAAGACTGCACAAAAGCCGTAGGAAAACTTTAATTAAAATTTGTCCTTAAGCCAAGCAAGCATTGTAAATTTAATCAGAAAGTCATTTAAGTCGCTTTTTTTCCATTTCATCAACTCTTTAAATTTAATAAATAATTAATTAATTATATTTAAATGCTCTATTGTTTGTAAATTGAATTGGTGTTCTTTAATTTGCAATTTAATTAAATAGTTTTAAATTTAATAAGAAAGTCATTAAGGTCGCTTTTACTTTCCATTTTATCAACTCTAAATTTCATGTATGATTAATTCGTTATTTTTAAATGCTATACTGTTTGTAAATTATATTGGTTTTCTTTAATTTGCAATTTTATTGACAAGTTTTTAATTTTTTAATTATGCAATTTTTTAAATGTTATTAAAAGATTTCCTACAAATATAAATCGTAATTAAATGTTCTATTGTATCATTATTATTGTATCATTATTTTCATTGTTTATTTCTCTATTTAATTTTATAATTTTTAAATTTCCTATGATTTTATTATTTTTTAATTTTCTACTTAATTAAATTATACTTAAACAATAATTATCTTTTGTATTCATTTAAATTAATAAATTACAACCACATTTTCCATGACATTATATTACATTGAATTGCCTATTAAGTTTAATTAGATTAATTATTAATTAATTAATCAGTATAATTTTAGACAATTCATTGCGTTATTATTAGGTTTGTTATTTATTCAGTTATTTTTAAATTTTGTTAATCTTTTTTTGTTTTCAAATTGTCTACTAAATTAAATAACATTTAAGTTATTATTAAAATTTCTTGTTGTATTGAATTAAATTTGTAAATTACTATTAAAATTTATATTATATAAATTGCTATGATAAATTCCAAGTATCTAAGTGAAGCGGACTATAGCTTCGAGAAGGTATAAATTACTATTCCAGTACAGCATTAAATTCTTAATATATTAAATTAAATTAAAGTTAATTTTTTTTTATACAATTTCAGGCAATTTCTTTGAATCGCATCAACCCTAAAGATAAGCCCAGTTTTCGGCATGGGTCATAAAAATATCTCAGTTTTGTGTGGAGCAGATTTTACGACTTGATTTTTATGTCGGTAGTCGGGTAAGTGTTACTTTAAAGGATTGTGTTGTCTCAGGTAAGATAAAGATACTCGTAATAGTTACATGCTGATGGTTTACTTAGGCTAATTCCCTGAATTATTTGTATTGGAGTTTAAAGTAATACTGACTTAAGAACTCTGTAACCGCGATATTCTTTTAAGGTTCACCAATTGTAAATGCTGTAAATTTCATTGTAATCCAATTAAAGCGCAGATATCCAAAAGTATCTTATTCAAGCATACGAAATTCCCGCCAAAATGTTTGTAATATTAGCTGAAAAAACAACAAATTGTACGGAATCTTAACATATCGTATAACTGACCAACTGACCAGCCCTCAATTACCCAACTAATTCCGAAAACAACGAAATAAAATGATAAAAATAATGAGAGCTAAGCGCATAGACATTGAGTGCACATAGAGACAGAGATAGGGATATGGGATAGAGGGGGTCGGTGGGAGGATATAGCCAAGGAGAATAGCGTGTGAAATGCTGGCTAAAGTAATCGGATAGTTTTTATCTAACCTCCATCTACACCCACCAGCGGACAAACACCACGCACTTACATATGCTGAGCACTAGGGTGTTTCAGGCAACTTAAAAAATAAAGAAAAATATTTTGAAAATAAAAATTAATTTTGAAAGAATTTACATTTTTGTAAGCAAAATTTAAATTATTTTAATATAATTTAAATTTAAATTTTTTTAAAGCAGTTTTTAGTTTAGGATTAGTGTATTTCTGAAAATTTGTAATATACTGAAACATACTTATGAAATTTTTAATTATCACGTGGCGTTGTATTTTTTTAATTTTTGCTAAGCACTAGGGTGTTTTAGGCTACTTTTAACAAAGAAAAATGTATCGAAAACCTAAGTAAAATAATAAAGTTTTAATTTTAAAAGTATTTACGTTTTTATAAACATTAGCCTGAATGTTTGGTTAAGCTTGTAGATTATGTATAGCAACATTCAGTTTAGGAGTAGGGTGTTTCTGAAAATTTGTAATATGTTTATTGAAACATATTTACCAAATTTTTAATTGTGACTGATAAATTTAAATTGAATTAAAACACCACGTGGTATTATATTTTTTAATTTTTGCCTAGCAGTAGGGTGTTGTAGGCTACTTTTAACAAAGAAAAATATTCAAAACATGTAAAAATATATTTTTTATTATAAATTTTCTTTAACTTAAATTCAAGTTTTTACTGCATAGTTTGTATTTTCTAAATTTTGCTAAGAAGTAGGATGATTCAAATCTCTGTTAATTATTGATTGAAAAGTTGGTTAAATGTTTTTTTTTTTTATTATTAATTAAAAATTGCGTAATATATTTTATATATTTTTTAAATATTTTTGTTTTTTTTTTCTGTTTTTTTATTATATAAAAAAATTAGTTTAATTGCTTGAAATATTTTGTTTGATTTGACTTCTTGTTCAAGTGAATATTTTTAAGAATAAATATTTTTTTGGCAGTGGCCACCCTAATGCACGTCAACTACCATGTAGTATTTGTTGTGGCTGTGTGAAGGTTAGTCGGAAGGGGGGGGGGGGGCCGAAGTAGGGAGCACAATGCGAGGCTTTTGTGATATGTTGTGTGCATGTTTTCCTAAAAATGGTATAAGGTTACCTATAGACCCACAAAACGAGCCACAGCCAAAACAAAATGAGAGAGTTTCCAGGGGGTAAACGAACTATATAAATGCTTTTTCCTCTCCTATCACGCTTGCTTTTTGCTCTGCCGTTTTAGAGGAAATGTCAATATTTGTCATTACCGCGTGGCATTCTCGTCTCTTTGCTTTTCTCTTTGATTTTTATTTTGTATTTTCTGTTCCTGCTTTTGTTTTGGTTTTGTGCGTTTTTCTAGCGAAACTTGGGCGGCGTCGCTTTGTGGTTCTACAATTACCAGACGATTACCTGGCGATTGGGTTCAGGCGGCTTTTCCCTTCTGTCAGCTCGTCAGCTCGTAAAAACTGAAAGAGAAAGCCACGCCGCTTCACTCTTGATTATATAATACCGAAAATTAAGACGCAGTTGCAATCGTATCTCTCGGTATTAACAGCTATGTGCCAGAACTCCAACAGGCGCAACAAAAATCAACAACAACGAGTGCGAGCTAAGCAAATAGGGAAGAAAAAAAACAAACTATACCCGTTGTTTGTTTTTCGCTCTTTGCCAGTCGTTCACTGTTTTCTGCTCTTCCGTTTCCGATAATCGGATATGCCGAGGAATAATGTGTGCACATACACCAGATACCAGATGGGTGTATGTTGATGCATTCGCTCCATAACAAATATTGCAGCGAGTCGATAACATTTCTAGTTTGCTGGGAACAGCAATGAACTCTTCATTTTCCCATACTCAACAAGAGCCCACTCAAACATTGAGTTTGCTCAAAGCATAACCATTAAGAGCAGCGAGTTAACTGTAACGAGTAACGAGTAGTTTTAGGAAATATAATTACCACATACAAAATGAACAACGAGTAAAACATTGAGTTTCTGCAAAGCATTACCATTAAGAGCAGCGAGTTAACCGTAACGAGTAACGCGTAACGAGAAGTAATAGGGCATATAATTACCACATGCAAAATGAACAACGAGTAAAACATAGTGAATAATTGTGCAACATACACAGTTACTAAACCGAACGAGTATGCAAAAATCAACGAGTAAACATTGTGATAGTATCAATTAAACGAATAGATCAGTCGAGAGAATAACTACCACGTTTAACAAGTAAAAATAGTAAAAGAAAATATTTTGAGAAAAATGAATGTTAGCGTAGCGTATGTTTTCAGTTTAAAATATAGGGGCGGGGCAGATCAGTGGGACGGAGGCTACAGTCGGACGTAACCGACCGTAGGAGACCCTTTACTTTGAGTATATGTACATACAAACACAATCAGACGCACACACACTAAGCTACCCGCGTATGCAAGGCACACCACCCCCCCTCTGCCTAGTGCGACAAGTTGTCTGTGGCATATGTTCGCTGTTTCTTATCCATCGCGACAAAATTTACAGCGTCGATAGAGAATGTCATAAACTAGTTTAATACCAAATTACAAATCAATAGCTTTAAAACTGTGGCTGCAGTAGCTTTTTGCGGTTTGCGGGGGAAGGGGGGGAGGTATCCAAAATCTAAAACAAACTCGTGCTGCTTACTGATTAGGAGAATCTAAATCCCGAATATGGTGTCTCTAGCTCTTATAGTTGCTGAGATCTAGGTGTTCATACAGACAGACAGACAGACGGACAGACAGACAGACAGACAGACGGACAGACGGACAGACGGACATGGCTATATCGACTCGTCTTGTCGTCCTGATTAAGAATATATATACTTTGTGGGGTCTGCCACGCCTCCTTCTGGGTGTTACACACATTTCCTCTTTGCACTAAACTAATAGACCCTTTTTACTTTTTTAAAGTAAAGGGTCTAAAAACAGCTAAAACATTTAGGGTTTGTTGAAAGCATAACTGGTAAAACTAGCGATTAAATTGTGCAACTCTTAAGAGTAACGAGTAGTGATAAAAGTAACGAGTATGTCAAAATCAACGACTACACTTTTAAGCTTTAAAATGACTAAGCAGATCAATCGAACGGTTTAGGCGGAAGTAACCAACAGTAGCAGACCCACACACACATTTGAGCAAATTGTCGGCTGCATATCTTCGCTGTTTCTTATCCGATCGTTATGTAATTCACAGCACCAATGAAAAATGCCAATAGTACGGAAGGAAAGAAGGTATTGAAAAACTAAAATAAAACTGGAACTGTTTACTGCATAGGAGAACCTGAAATTCCCCACAAAGGAAGCGAGTTACTAGTAACATCTTAACCGAAAATATGTCTTTTTAGAAGCAGAAAATTAAAGTGTAAATTGATGTCGGAACAAATGGGCTTGGATATCACTCCAAGCTGATTCGTTCTGCTCGATTTCTTGATCTCTTTCTCTATCTTTTTCTCGGTGTCTCGGTTTCTAGCGGTTTTCTGTCGTCAGCTGGCAAGACGATAAGCGATCCATCGATCAAAATTGATCTCGCTGCGAGGATGGATCAAACACTTGTGAGCCCAAAGTGACGGCAAGTGTACAATTTGAAGGCGAGCTGTGGCCCTCGGGGGTTTTCCTCTAACCGGAGCTAAGAGGATTAGGTTACAGCAGCGTGTAAAGGACAATGCAGGATGGGCCACAAAGGGAACAAACGGGAAGCAATGCGCCAAATTCAACCACTGACAACAATGAGCTCAAAACAAAAAGCAAAAAACCAAACAAAAGGCGAACAGAGACAATAATGCAATAAGCAGGATCTGCAAGAGAAGGGGGAGGAGGATAAGGAGGACGGTAAGGGAGGTTGGGGAGAAGGTGGCAGGACGCGTCATGTGCCAAGTGGATTTTGCAGCTTGTAATCCTGGTAAACTCAAAAAAAACTCAAGGGTTCCGCCCCCGGGTTACGTGTGGGTCTTAACACAAGAATTGCATCAAGCTCTGATTGCGATTATTTGATGCGATTTTGATTAATTTTTAATCGAGCGTTCGATAAAGCCCTCACTCCAAAATGAGCAAAGCCAGTTCAGACAGCTGTTTTTTTTTTTAAACCATTTAAATTAATATAAAGCATTAAAAAGCGTTTGAAAAATTAAAATATTTGAAAAAATAAAATGTTAACAACAATTTTTTATGGTCTTAAAGTTTAAAGCAGGTAGTAATAAACTTGCTTAATAATAAACTATGCGAATTAAAAAAAAATTAACATTTTCTGTCATTTTTTTGTAGATTTTTTTTATTGCTTTTAAATATCAATGGACATTAAAAATTTTCTATTTTATTGTTTTTAAATAGAAAATATTGAATTGTTTTTTAATTTTTGGTAACGAAAATTGGTGTTTTTTTTTTTAAATATACTTTTATAAAGTCAAAAACAGTAAATTTTTTTCTATATACTTTTTTTTTGTCAAATTTCCAAATTTAAAACTTAAACATTCTGTCAATTTTTTTTATAGGTTTTAAATATTAATGAACATTTAAGAAATTCGTTTTTTTTTTGCTTTTAAATTGAAAATATTGAATTTTTTCAATTTTTGTTAAAGCAAATTTGTGGTTTTTTAAATACACTTTTATAAAGTCAAGAACTGTAGATTTTTTTCTATATACTTTTTTTTTGTCCAATTTCAAAATTTAAAATTAAAATAAATCCTATTATTAAAAAAAAAACGATTTATGTTGTAAGTATGTTTAGTTAAAGATTTTCAAATAATTTATTTAAATTATTCAATTCTTTTTGAATATTTTTAAATAATTTAATTATTTTTAATTATTTTTTTTACCATTTTCGCTAAAAATTAGTATTTATAATGAATAGACTTTTTGAGAAGATTTGGCTTTTTAAAACTGTCAAGTTTTTTGCTCAAGTCTTTTGTGTGACCTAAGACCCGCTTTTGAGGTTGGGCTTGTTGTGGAGAAGGCAGTGGCGGGGGCGGGAGCGGGGGCGTGGCAGGGAGAGAGTAGCACTCAACAATGCCGCAGACCAAAAACAATTGCCATAAGTTGCGTCTGTCTCGAGTGCAACTTGGACGCAACTCCAAAGCGCCTTGGGGCATGCAAATTAACCAAAAATCCCATTTTGCATGTGAAAAACTTGCGGGAAAACCAACGAAAAGTACAGTACGCACCGAGCGGAAACAGGAAACAGCAAACACAGGACACGGGAGAGCGCAGCAGCTGTTGTTGTCGTTAAGTTGGGGGCATAAAACAAAATGCCGCAATCGGGGCAGGCATAAAATGAGGCAAGGGCAAGGGCAAAACCTTGCCTAAAGTAAAGTGTTGCAACAAAACGCATAAAGAGCAACATCAGCAGCAACAACAACAACAACAGCAACAGCAATAATAATCCACATGCCACATGCCACATGCCCCATCGATAATGATGAGCCTCATTTGGTGGCAGAAACTGCGTGTTTTACTTTTTAGCGCCGCCACCTGCACAGCACAAGGGGCATATGCAGTTTAATTCGAATATTTACTATAATAATATTAAAATAAATAATTAATATTACAATTAATTAATATTAAAATTAATTGTTGAAAATTTAAAACTATATTGTGTAATAAATATTAAAAAATTATTCTAATTTTTATAAATAATAAATCCGCTTCCATCCAATTGTACACAGAAAAATTTGTATTATATAAACTAAAAGAAATAAATAAATAATAATAATAATGAATTAAAATTAAATAGAAAAATTAATTTAATGCAATAATATTGGAAATATTGAAATATTTTTAATTTATTTTTATTGTGATACATCACTAAATTAGTTTAATTGCAGAATTGGAACCAATTTTAAATTAAATGTTGAAAATATCTATCTTTATTATTGGAAATATCTATCTTTATTTTCAACATTTATTTTAAAATTAGTTCTAATTCTGCAATTTACGATTCCTCATTCTCAGTGAAAAACAAAATTAATGTCAAAATGCGGAAGATATGCATTTTTTTATTTTGGGCATTCATTTGGGCATATTTACAGAAAATTAATTTTAAGTTTATAATATTAATTAATTACAATAGTATATACACTGTACTTAATACAAGGGTAAAAACAGAGTTAATAAATTATTTATAAAATATACAAATTAATAAAAAAGAATAAATAAATTAAAAAAAAATATATATATTTTTCACTCAACAAAAACTTTTTGTTAAGCATCCAGTTGGCTTTTGGAATACGTCGCCTCAACGTAAGATTCAGGTGCCCCAAACATTCAGTTCGAAATTTGTAGAGAGAACGTATGCTTCAAAATAAACAAAAAAACAAAAAACAACAAAAAAATTTAAAAATTTTAGTCTTATTCAGAATATCAAAATTATTATTATTAGAAATGGATTCGCAGCTGAGCAGGTATTGTCGTAACCCCTTTATGATCCATTTGACCCACTTTCGGGAGAACAGCAATTCCAAAATGTCTGCCATCGAGAGTGCCAGAGCGGCCAGCATGGTTTGGAAAACCCTTACTCCAGCGGAGAGGAAGCCCTACGAGGACTTAGCCAAGTCCTTCCAACGCTTATTCAGATCCAACAATGGCAATCCAACTAAAGCTGCCCGAGCGGTCCGTCGGATCATGACAAACCGAGGCCTTCAGGTCAAAGTTATCAGAGAATTGGCAACGAAACTCATCAAAGAGCCCAAGAAATAGCGAATATTATTGGAATCAAGTCTGCATTCACGCTATAAATCTATTGTTTTGCAATCTTTTTGTTTAAAATATAATATATATATATATATCTATTAATCAATTAGTTTTGGACTTATTTCACATAGCGAGCCCTTCCGGCGTCAAAATCGTCAGCGGCAAAAGCAAATTTTACAGGAAAACGTTTTATTTTTCGTGAGAACGCGTTCGAAATTCGCAGCAAATGTGGCGCTTACGATATATTTGACAGACAGATATCTCAGTAAATACTTTGAAGTAGATGATAAAATTTTGTGTGTGGATAAGTTGATTAATTATGTACATAATTGCAGCAAAACCCGAAAATCGATAAAATGTTGCTTACGATTTTTTCGCGGGAAGAAATCGATATTATGTAGACTTTTCTATTGTCAGAAATTGTTCATGCACATCGGTCTTATTTTATGTTTGATTTTCATTAGCTTCTTTAATTTCAGGTGCATTTTCATGTCGTGTGCCTCCGACTGTTGGCTTTCCCAGCGCTTTCATCCTTCGGAAGTATAACAAAAATACGTGAAAGCACAGCGATGTTGTCATAAAACGCATCGGCGACACCCAAAAATGATTAAATTTGCAGCATTTCGCAAAAAGGGATAATACTTGCGTCCATAAGAACAGCAGATTCACGTCAACTGCAAGAAATAAAAAAAAATACTCGTAAAAAATGCAACGTAAAATTCGCATTTTGCGTATTAAATAAAAATCCGTAAATCCGTAAGCTCCGCATAACAAAACATTTTCCAAGGTATATATAGAATGTGTGGCATGTGAATAGAAAGCGAATAAGTGGCATAAATTGATCGATAACTAAGCTTTAAGCTCTTCGATTTTTATTCACATATTATAGTTTACTATTAATTTAACTTAATTGTTTAATTCAATTTTAAATTGAATTTAAATTTGCACACATTAAAAAATAAGCTTTTAACGAATTTATTATTTAAATACAAATGGGCATAGTTTCAATTAGCTATTAATAAATTATTAATTTTTGTCTACTAAAACTCGCCCGACAAATCAAAATTAAAATAAATAAAATTTTATGGTTTATAGAATAAAATTAAAATTAAACAAAACTTATATCTGTGAATCGATTTTTAAACCATAACAAAATATTTATAATTTAATTGAATTTCATTTAATTTTGTTCTTTATTTTTTTCTATTGTTATAGTGACTAATGTAATAATTTATAAGTTTTATTCTTATAGATAAGGATAAATAAATAAACAAAAAATTAATAAATAGAAATTAAAGTAAAAATACAATTTTAGCTTAAATTATAGTTTAATATATGCATAGATATTTTCTAAATTTTAGCTTAAGTTTGAATTAAATTTGAATTATAAAATACATGAAACCGGTCTAAGGTCTGTTTTAATTAAAATGTAATTTTTTGTTCGCTAAGAGTAACTGTTGCTAATTAATGCTAATTTAAATATAATTTAAATTGTTAATGCTTATATTCAGCTCAGCTCTCAAAAGTATGCAACAGAAGCTGCACAGTCAACGTGTTGAATTATTGCACGCAGCACAAAAGTATGCAGTAAAATTTGTGAGTAATTTTGAAGCGACAAATAGATAGAGAAGTGAACTTAATTAAATTGTAATTGGATATAGCTATGCATATATGTACTATATATATTGTTTTAGGCCACAGCGTGGCAGCTGCCGCTTCCCTTCCCTTCCCTCCTCCTTCCCTTAGCCAGCTCATTTGCTCTCACTCTGGCTGACACGTGGCTCTGGCCTTGTTGGCGGGGTTAAATTAGATTTGGGTTTGAGTTTTGGGTTTTTTTGGGGTTGACTCGTCTAACGCGTGCTGCTCTTTAAAGCCTAATACCAACCACTCCCCCTGCCCCTGCCCCATCCCCTTCTACTGCTCAGCTACACACTGTCTGCCTTTTGAGCCCAGTTGACGTTTTGTTTATGCAACGAAACTAATTTAAAGTACTTCACGCGGCGGTCGACTAATCCCCCTCACTCCTCCCCTCCCCTCCACCCCACTCCCCTCCCAGCCTTCCTTCTGCGGGCAATATCTGTGTGATAACTTCGTTAAGTTGTTGTTGACGCATATCGGCAGAGTAATAACAATAAGCTGATAGTAATTAAATGGCACAGACACGTGTCCCCCTTGTGCGCGTTGCCTACGACTCGTCCGCAGCCTGGGAATTGTAATCGAAATTGCCTCAAAAATATCGAAACTATATTAGAAAATTACCATCAGCTCTTATCTTTAAATGCAATTCAGTATTTATAATCAATATCTTTACATTTAAAAAAGACAATAGAGTTACCATTAAATTTTATTTTAATTTAATTAGTTTAATTAATTTTATTTTATTTGTAAGCTTAATTTTTAGTAAAGTACATAATTATTTATATCTTTAATTTTTTATTATATTTAAATTAAATCTATAATTTGAAAACTATACATTTTTAAATTTTTTTATTATCTATAATTTGAAATTAATTCAATTTACAATAATACCTTAGCAACTAAATAAGAAAATTAGCATTAATGTATTATTTAGCTTTATAATTTTAGCTTTATGTTTAATTTTAATGTTTAGCATATTCATTTTAGCATATTATCTATATGGTTATCTTCAATTTGAATTAGAACAACGACAATTTTATTTACAATTAATGAATATATCATATATTAATGTAATACCAATTAAGTGGTAGGTATATTTATATTTAAAATACAGAAAAAATAATAATATTATTATATTTAATTTTTATTTAAATAAATAATTCAATTTAAATTAATAAATATGTTCTTCTTTTTGTGCGATTTTTGGTACTTCAATTTTGGTTTTCAATTTAATTAAATAACAAAATAGATAAATATATATATATATTTGTAAATTATAATTATTTAATTTATAACAGCTAATTAAAAATGAATGTAAATAAATATATAAATTGATTGCAAATTAAATACGTGTTAAAAGTAATAAAAACTATATTAATATAATTAAATTGACTTAAAAAATATGTAAATTTAATCAAATAAAAATTATAATAAAATAAATTAAATACACTTAAAGTTATACAAATTTTCCCTTACTTTCAAAGTCATAGCACCTGAGGAGTAGGCATGCATTGCATGAGTCGGGCGCAACCGACTTTGAATGCTCCTGCTTGCTACCAATATTACTACAATTAGTTTTATTTAAAAGGGTAACTGCCAGTCGATCACATGCAGTGTCTTTGTTGCAGTTGCCTAGATTTGCAAATAAATAGACACAGAGATTTAATAAACTCCGTCGGCCTCCAGAGGCGTTTTAATGGAATTCTCTTTTAAAATTTTGGTAAATCTTTAAACGAATTAAATTCCATTTGTTTACGAGCCAATGAAAGCCACAAAGCTGCTGCCAATGGGCTTTGTCTGTCAGTTTTTGTTTGGCCAAATTACAAGTGCATATATTTTGTCTCTCCGTCTCTCCGTATGCCTCTCCGTATGTCTCTCCGTCTGTCTGTCTGGGCACACACAAAAATTATTGCTCGTATTTTTTGGCACAATTAGGAATTGGGCGCACATAAACGCCCAAGTTGACAGCATTAGGACTCAGCTCGCAAAACTTTTAATTGAAATAATTCGTTTTTGGGGATTGGCAACGGAACTTCAGACAGCCAAAACTTTGGGGCTTTCTTTGATGGGGGAGGGGGGGACGTGTTAAATGCAACTTGTGTCTTACAAATTGCCTCAGTCGCAGCTCGTGAGCTCATATCAATCATTGCGATCTGTCAATCACATTTAGCAACAAGTTAACACAACGAGACAATGCATAAGTAACGAGTCTTTTCAGCTTGTCTGCAACTAAATCAGACTTCCATAGCCGCTCTGATGTTTTCTGTACTGTTTGAAACTTTCGCGTAGTTCAGATTCATTACAGCCAGTACCAGATAAAATAACTAGCGAGTTGGTAAGCATTGCTAACGAGAGGCCAAGTTGCAAGTGACAACAGCGAGTTGTATATTAAATGGGAAATCGATATATTCAATTGCCTAAACTTGTATTGCACTGCATAGAATCTACTCGTTATTCAGTTCAATTTCATCGAGAGCTACACAAAACAAACGAGTGGCTTTTGTAATTACAACGAGAGCGAGTATTCAATTGGTCCATGCATACAGCAACCAGCGAGAGCCAACTAAAGGCTTTGAATGCGCATAGCATTAGAGGTTTTGGCTTCTTAAACGAAAAATAACATTTTTGTATAACTTTGAATGCGCATAACTTTACCAAAACTCAAGCAAACTTCAAGCGATGTGGTTTTTCCTTAATCGTTTGTGTTCAAAATTAAAATAATATGAAATTTTTGCTAAAATTTTAACCCTTTTCCCTTATTTGGTCGAAAAATTAGATTTTGGGGTCAATATTGGTGTCCTGGGGGGATTATCACTCGTTGTTTTGCAGCTCTACTCTTGGAGTAGCGAGTGAAATTAGCGAAATAATACGATAATATTACAATAATTTTTATTATCTATAGTATCCAGTGTTTTTTTTTTTAACAGAAACACATTTAATAGATATAGCCCTTATCGTTTCTAAACTTGTAGCAAACGCGCTTGAAACAAATCCTGCGTGGCAGGGGCTCTGAGGTGGTGGTGCTGCTGCTGGTGGTTTCGGTGGTGCTGCTGGAAGCCTCCTCGGTGGAGTCGATCGTTGTGTCTGTTGTCTCGCTGCTTGTTGAGTTACTCGCTGGGGTTGTGGAGTCCGTTTCAGTCTCGTCTGTGGTTGTGTCTGTTTCTAAAGTGGTGCTATCGGTCTCGTCTGTGGTGGTGGCGTTATTTGGGCTCTCGGTGGTGGTGGTGGTTGAGTTATCAGCATCGGCATCCAAGAAATTTATTATGGCATCCATAAACTTGATTATAGAGCCGCGATCCTCGGCGGTAAATGTCTGCGCCTTGGTTTCAGATATTAACCAAATGCCACTCGCCAGGCCAACGAGTAAAATGAGTATAAATCGTCGATCGCTGGACATTATAGTGGGCTTTGTTGTTAGTCAAAATTCGAACTGCTCGCCGAACCAGTGTTGATCTATGCATTTATAGCCCGAATTTATAGCCTGATATCTCATGCGGAAATCGTCAGCGCCAAATATAATCCACAGAACCCAGAGACACGTGCAAGACAATACTTTAGATTGCCAGCTGAGCTCTACTTGTACATCTGGGTCAAGTTTTGGGCTTCTAATTTCAGTTGTATTTCGAGATTTCATCCGAATGGTTAAGCTCATGTCCAGCTATCTATACTAAGAACTACTAACCTCGATAAAAGAACCGTAATTACGAGTAAATGTCAATGTTTATAAAGTATTATTACCCATGCCGACAAAAAAAGGTTTTTACGGATGTCACAATAAAGCCACAAATTTTGGCAAAAAAAACTATAAAACAGCCAAGCTATTCTCAAGATTTTCAACGCTTTTTAATCTCATAAATCTCGCAAGGTATATTCCAAAATTATTAAATATTTCGGATTGTTTAGACGAAGTGAAAACTGAAAACGCAGCATATTGTACGGTCGGTTGCATCCGGCTGATAGGCTATTTCGTCTAGTTTTCAAAATATTTAATTGCCTAACAATAAAATTATTTGTAATATATACATATAACTATTTCCCGTAAAATATTTAATTATTCAAACTGAATCAAATATATCGAATGCCAACAAAATATATCGATAAAAGATAAGATAAAGATAAAGACCAAATATAAGTTAAGATAGATGATATTATGCTTTTCTAGTAAACGCTCTAAAGAAAAACATATTTAGCAGGAAAAAAGCGAATTTGGCAACACAGTATAAGAGTTTAGTCAGTGCCTAGAAGATATTGATCTATTAACACCAATTGTTCTCTATTTTTTCACTTACAGCATTTTTCCCATGTTTCGGAAAGTAGTATTTGTAAAAAATAAAATTTTAAAAAGCTCAACAAATTCGTATTAATTAATTGTGACCTGATGGTATATTTAACTTAATTAATTAAATATTCTAGATATAATATATATATTTTTTATATATATAATTTATGCTTAATCAGCAGATTTTGTTGGATTCTTAATGAATAGACAGAATAGAGAGGTAAACAAATTCGGTTGTGAATGACATATGGTAAAATGGTTAAAATCCGATCGCAACATGGGCTGCCAAATTGTCGATAACAGAGCAGATAAGCCGCGACTGATAAAAAACAGCTGCAAAAAATGCGAAACGAGATGAAAGCAGATGAAGAATGCAGAATGCGATTTGCGATTTACGATTTGTGATTTGTGAGCACGTCTTGCGGCATGCCAAATATCTGCGGTGTTATCAGCAGATGCAAGAGACTTCTGCATTCTTGATAAAACCCGACAAGACAAGCTCTTATAAAAGCGCGTTGCAGCGTCTCAAAGCATATCACAAATCGCTCAAGCGACCAACGTGCAAGAGCCGGAGAAAAAAAACCTCTATTAAAAATTCTTAAATCGTAAATTATAAAAAAGGGAAAAAAATTTTGGCAGAATGTGGCGATTGCAGCTGTTCCTTTTGCTATCCACCTGCTTCTACCTGCCGCTGGAGGGCAAGCCAACATCGAGCGTGCCTCAGGACCAGTTGCAGGCCCATGCCCAGGCTCTGGGCAGTCGTAGTACCCACAACATAGGTCGTTTGGCTGCCAAGGATCTGGCCGATCTGCTTGTGGCCAGTTTGGAGGCGCGTGGAGTTAGTTTGACATCGGGTCAGGAGGAAACGCTCAGGTCGCTGCGTGAACTGGAGCCGCAGGAGCAACAAAGTGGCACCGTTCTGTTGCAACTGGGCATGGATGTGATTATCGATGGACTGATTGGCAGCAGGCAGCAGGGCGAGGCGAGCTGTGAGCGTGTCATCAAGGATATTAAGCATACCAAGGATAAGAACACCCTAACGCTCAGTCTCAAGTCCTTCCTCGCCCTCTGCGCCTTCAACAGCATCGAGTGTTCGCAGCCCCAAGTAGTGCAGATCATCAAGAGCACCGTCGCCTTCAAGCAGAGCGAGTCGGCAGTCGTCGCCGGTACTCGCAGCACTCGTACCGCTCTGCTCCATGGTTCGAAAATGCTCGGTGCAAATATCCGGGGAGATCGGGAGAGCATCATGCAGTTCCTACAGCAACGCGCCCTGAGCGAGTTGAGCGCCATCTGCAGCTCTTTGCTGCAAATGTGTGGTGCCTCCGACAACGAGTCGAACAGCATTGTCCAGAATCTAGTCGCAAGTAAGTAACGAGTGCAAACTGACGAGTAGTGCAACTAGCGAACTGAAAAAATACACTTATATGAGGAGTAGCTGAACATAGAGCTCTATGTTTATCGAACAATGAGTAGTAATTCAGAGTATTAAGTGGAAAGTGAAGAGTAGCGAATAGCATTGCACAAGAAAAATATTAACAAGTAGCATTATGTATAAAAAGCGATTTAAAGAAATTTAGAATACCCATTGAAAAGTGCAGAGTAGCGAGTAGATATGTATAGCGAGTAGATAAACGTCAATCTAACGAGCAACGGAACTGTGAATGAATAACGTGTAGGGTGGCAAATGGATTACAGAAATTATATCGAGTAAAGAAGAGCGCTGGTAAATCAACGGTATCAAAGTAAAATGACCTCGAAATCATAACAACTAACGATTAACTAACGAGTATAATTAACAATAAACCTTTCCTACTATTTTAGTGGGCCCCAAGGAGAGCAAAATCAAGTCTACTGGCACCAATATACTGCAGGTTAACGGCTTTAGCACTTTGATTATCTCGATGCTGGACAGTCTGACATCCATTGCGAATGGCGAAAAGAGCGGCTTCTGTGCAGCGACTTCAGAGAGTTGGATTGTACGCCTGCTAAACATGGGCGTGGCTAAGGTCGTCATAATGGGTTTGATGACCGCTCTCGATCGCTCGATGCCACTTCCAAGCAACTCGCTGTTGGGTAAGTAACGAGTGCGACTGCATAACGAACGAGTGTGATACAATTTCAAATTACCATTGCAGCACAACAAAGTGCAGCTGCTAATCTATTGGCGGTTGATGTACCGCTTAACAAGGATGTGCTACCTGCGAAACGTTCGATGGGTTCTCTGCCACTCGTTGGAAATCTTGTGAGCAATCAGATAGCCACCGGTCCCAAAAATATTATATCGGGCAATGGCAATTCTGTGACCAAGCTTGTGAATGCTGATATACCGGCGGCTGTGCAATTGAACGCATTGAATCAATTCACCGGTATTGCACAGGGTGTTACGGGCGGAACTTCAGGTGCCGGATCTGGAATTGGTTCTATTTTGCCGGGCTCGGGACTGATTGGCAATAATCTGGTTAATTCCATCAGTTGTAAGTAGTTTCGTTTTGTTTTGTCGAAATTACTACGTTACTTAATTTGGAATATTTGTTTTTTAGCTGGTCCAAAAAATGTAATATCCGGTAACAATAATAATGTGTTTAAAGTGCTTGATGCCGATGTTCCTGTAGCACTTAGTGCTAACTTACTGAACACTATAACTGGTGTGGCTAACGGTGGTACTGGCGGATCGGGTGCTGTCTCTGGTCTTGGATCTGTCCTCGGTGGAAATCCACTTTCCACACTACCTGGCTCTGGACTAATTGGCAATAATCTGGTTAATTCCATCAGTTGTAAGTAGTTTCGTTTTGTTTTTGACGACATGGTACAACCGGTTGCACGACTGTCTTCGTTACTTAATTTGGATTATTTCTTTTTTAGCCGGTCCAAAAAATGTGATTTCCGGTAACAACAATAACGTGTTTAAAGTGCTTGATGCCGATATTCCGGTAGCACTTAGTGCTAATGTTCTGAATACCATAACTGGTGTGGCTAACGGCGGTACCAGTGGATCGGGTGCTGGCTCTGGCGTAGGCTCTGTTCTGGCAGCTCGTCCAATTTCTGCACATACTGGATCGGAAGCTACTGGCAATAATATAGTTAACTCCATTAGTTGTAAGTAGTTCTCGTTAACTGCACGAATTTTAACTAATTTTATATTTTCTGGCATTTTTAGCGGGCTCTAAAAACGTGATATCCGGCAATAACAATAATGTTTTAAAAGTGATTGATGCTGATGTACCCGTAGCACTTAGTGCCAATGTTCTGAACACTATAACTGGTGTGGCTAATGGCGGTACCGGCGGAGCGGGTTCGGGCACTGGTTCCGGTAGTACCAGTAGCGGTACCGGCTCTCAAATAATTGGCAATAATATTGCAAACCAAATAGGATGTAAGTTTTATCGACTGCTCAATGGTTATGTTGGTTTTGAATGCATTTCTTTGCTTGTGCTTTACAGTGGGCCCTAAAAATGTTGTTAGTGGTAATAACAACAACGTCTTAGGCTTAGTGGATCTTGTGGTACCCGTGGCAGCTCAGTTGCCCATACTAAATAACATACAGGGTACGGCAATTGGCGGTAGTTCCGGTGGTAGCCCTGGAGGTAGTTCGGGTGGTAGCTCTGGCGGTAGTTCTGGTGGTAGCTCTGGCGGTACTTCTGGCAATATTGGCAACAATATTGAAAATTCCATTCGAAGTAAGTAGCTTGACTTTTCATGGAGGTAATTTTTTTATAAAACGGATTTTACCTAATATTATAGCCGGTCCCAAGAATGTCATCAAAGGCAACCAAAACAACGTTGTTAGTGTGCTGGATGCCACAGTTCCTTTGGCAGCCCAAGCAAACCTACTTAACAGCATTTTGGGTACGGCCACGGGTGGCAGCACTGGCAGCAGCAGCACTAGTGGCAACACTGGCGGCAACACAGGTGGCAACACTGGTGGCGGCTCTACAGGCACTCGCAATGTGGGCAATAATATCGAAAATTCAATTAGAAGTAAGTATGGCGAGGTCTTCGTTTTGTGATGGTTTTCTACATAAAGTTGATTTGCATTTCTTTAGCGGGTCCCAAGAACGTTATTTCTGGAGATGGAAACAATGTTTTCAAAGTGGCTGATTTAGATGTGCCAATTGCAGTAAGTGCTTTGGCCTTGAATACAATTACTGGATTAGCTGGAGGATCCAGCGGTACCGGCAGCGGTACCGGTAGCAGTACCAGCAGTGGCAATTTCTCAACATCTTCAACATCTTCAACATCTTCACAAAATATTGGCAACAATATCGTTAATCAAATCGTATGTAAGTAGAGAAAATTTTTATAAATAATTGTATAGTGCCTACACTGAAAGAAAATTCGAGAGTTTTCGTAATTGAATCAAGAATTTCACGTGTCAAAAGATTTTCCAACAAATTCTCTATCCAAAATCGAAATTCCTTTTTTAAAAACGTAAAGTAATTCTATTATAATATTTTGATAGCTTTATTTTGTAGAACAACTCATTCCTGATTTATCATTTCTTTACAGCGGGTCCAAGCGGCATTGTCAACGGTTCCGGCAACAATGTGCTCAGCGGTATTGCAGCTACCGTGCCCGTTGCAGTGCAGGGTCTTGTTTTGAATAGTATTACCGGTTCGGCACTTGGTGGAATTTTGGGTGGAGTTACAGGCGGTAGTTCCACTGGAACTGGCACTGGCAGCTCTGGAACATCTCAAGGAACTGCTCAAAATGTGGGCAATAACATAGAGAATTCCATTAAGTGTAAGTACACTGAGAGGAAAATCAAAAGTTTTCATACATGAATGAAGTATTTGCGGTATAAAAAATTTTACGATTTGGATAACTCGTACAGTTTGATAGGTTCCAACACCGTCATCTACTAATAACTTATTGCATTGCTTGCAGTGGGTCCCAAAAACATTATCAAAGGCAACAACAACAATTTTCTCAGTCTGCTGGATGCCACGGTGCCAATTGCAGCTCAGCTAAATTTGATTAATAATATTGTTGGTATTGTTACTGGCGGTAACTCGGGCAATACGGTCGATGTGGTTAACGAGAAGGGTGAGGTGCTGATGAAGATTGCCGATCCCGAGGGCAAAGTGACTGGCAATAACATCAACAATTCTGTCAAACGTAAGCTTGCGTTTTTATTATGAATTGAACGTTTCGTATAAACTTTTTCTAAATGCCCAATTTCAGAGGGTCCTAGTCAGATTGTCATGGGCAACAACAACAACATTGTAAGGCTGGTTAATCTACAGGCCACGCTGCTGGGTCAACTCAATCTACTAAATGCCATACGCGGCAGCAGCTCCAACTGCATGGCAAATCAACTTGAGAGTGAGTAGAAAATTTAAATTGTTTAGTATTTTTTGGATGAGATATAGGTATTAACTAGCAGTCCAATAAATGTATAATTTCACTTACGAATAGATGCCAAAGTAATGCAAAGTATAGAGAGTGTAGGGTTTGTTTATTTATTTGACTTATATACAATTATCCTATAAAATTCGCTTATTAGTTTTTGGAGCTTATATTTATTTACATGGTTTTGTATTGCAGAGGGTCCTCAGAATGTGATTGAGGGCGATGGCAACAATGTGGTCACCCTGGTGGATGCGGATCTCGATGCTGTACTGCAGGTGTCGGCCTTGAATCATATTATCGGTACAGTGGGTAACGATTGCTTGGCCCCGACGGAGAAGCCAGTTACACCCACCCCTACACCTCCCACTCCAACACCTCCTACTCCAACACCTCCTACCCCTACACCTCCTACCCCTACACCTCCTACCCCTACACCTCCTACCCCTACACCTCCTACACCCAATCCCAACAACTGTTATCGTCGCTACTGCCGCAGGTGGCGCTACCGTCCCAGTTACCTGTGCTACAAGAACTGCGGAGGCTCCTACGTCCACAGACCCTAGAGGACGTGAGCTGTTTGGCCAATTCGGGCGTTATTTGGCATACCTACCTGGCCTACCTATATATGTATTTTACCTACTTTCTAAGCGAAACTTTGTTTAATTTGTCTGATGTATTGAAATATACAAAATACTGAATTATTTATTATAAAAGCAGCGAAAACTTTTCATTTCACAAACGTATCTGTATCATCAAAAAAAAAAAAAAAAGAACTGAAACCGGAGCATTTACTTTGTATAGAACTTAAGTATAGCCATCAATCAGCGGGCATGTTAGACTAGCAAATACTCTGCAAAAATTTAAAAAATACAACTGTTGAAAATATTATATTTAAATCAAAAGCAATCCGTATCAACATAATAAAATTTTTATAAATATATATTCAATTTGCAATAAATATTTATTAATAAAATTTGCAAACTTAAGAATCTAATTAATAAAAACCATAATCAAAACTTTCCAAGGCACCAATATATATTTATGTATCCGATATAAAATAATGTGACATAATTAAAATATATAAAAAATAACATTTTGTTTGGATTATATTTTATGAATATATAATAATTAAATATAATTAAATGAATATTATTTTAAAACGAATCGATTAACAATTGAACAATATTTTATTTAAACTAGCTGAATAATAATTAATTTAAATTATTTGTATTAATTTAAACTCAAATCTAATTAGATTAATTTTGTTATTTTATTTTATGGTGACTAATTTAATAATTTATAAGTTTTAAACTTGTAGCATTGGAATAAAATATCTCAAATTAATTAATAAATAAATTAAATACATAGTTTTTTCGCTGTTAACCTATGCGCTTAGCATGTCAAGTGACCTCATAAGCTATGCTGATGTATACAGGGTATCAAAACGTAAACAAAATGCAATTACATTCACAACGCAAAAGTTTAAAAACAGCGGCTGGAGGGGAGAACTGCGCATAAATAAAAGATAACATTATTAACACCCGAGAGTCAAAGTCTCCACATTTCGGGCCTGCTCATCCAGTGTAGACAAATGGGCGTCAGTGTTGACTCAATGTGGAAAAGTTAGACACCCCGTACTCCCCGTACCCCACGGTTAGACTAAAACCCAAAATATGCAATGCAGAACGTGCTCACGCCACATGAAATCATAATGAAAGCAATAAAAATATCACCAAAAGTTGCTCAACAGTCCAAAAAAAAGAGAGAGAGAGAGAGAGAGAGAGAGAGGGAGAAGAGAGAGATGGAGAGAATCCAAAGAAAGCCCGTGTCGCAGCCATAATTGATGACCTGAGATAATTTGTTATGGCTATGAAACGTGAAACAGACACAAGCCGGAAGTACAAAATATGGCCACAATTATAAATTTGAGACTCGAAAGAAAAAAAAAACAACAACGAAAAGTTGTGCCGAGCTGCTAATGATAAGCGATAACCATGAACTGAGCGGGTGTTAAGTATTATGCGACACCTCTGGGAAAAATGTCTACAATTCGTTCCACTCAGTATGCTCTTAAATTCTTAATGAACCACAAGAGTTCGGCTTTAACAGCCAACGACGGTAACAGTCACTTTTCAAGTAGTTTAAATTATACGCAGATTTTATGGTCGATTGGAGTATTCCAGATGCCCAAAGTTCAACTCCATAAGCTCGCGAAGTTTCAAAAACATTCATTAATGACTTTATTTTTATTAATTTTTATTCCCGAAAGATTACCAAAATTTTTAAATTTTAGCCAATGGTTTGAAATTAATATTAGAAATTATTCTTTCACTTGAGATTTCTTAAGGAAAATTTAATTTTATGACTTCGAGTAGTTCCAAAAACATTCATATATAATTTTATTTTTATTAATTTATTTTAAATATTTTTTATTTTCGACAGATTACTAAAATTTATAAATTTTAGCCAATGGCTTACAATTAATATTAAAACTTATTCTTTCACGTGAGATTTCTTAATTAAATTTAAATTTAATGAGTTTGAGTAGTTTCACAAACATTCATCAACAATTTTATTTTTATTAATTTAAGATACATATTTTTTTCCGAACAATTCATAAAATTTTTAAATATTAGCTAAGGATTTAAAATTAATATTAAAAATTATTCTTTTAAGTGAGATTTCTTAGGGTAAATGTAATATAATTTATTATTCCCACTCCACTACAATTCCACTTATAATTGAATTAAATTATTTTTGCTTTAATATGATAATTTTTTTTTTTTTAAGTATATTATTGCTAGTAAATAACTTAATCAACAATAATTCAAATTAACGTTATTGCTTTAATATAATTATTTTATTAATTTCTTTCTGCTGACTGGGGATAATTCAATTTTAAATTAGTTAAATTTTGAATTCGGTTTTGAGTATGCAATTAATAATTTAATTAAATTATGAAATTTAGTTTCATGCTTTATTTTAATTTGTATATTATTTTGAATTTTTTCTGTCACCAATTTAATTAGCAAGTATTTTGAATACTAATATTATATTTTACTCTTAATTTTATTCAATTTCAAATTATGCTCAATTGTTATATGTATTTTAATTTTATCTTTCGACTGCTCTTAGACGACAATAAATAAATATATAAATATGAATTGTTGTTTTTATTTATTCCCAAGTTTCAATTGATTCCTGCACTTTAAATAAATAACAAATTTAACTCTTAGTTTGCACTTGCCTCAAATCTCCCTCAATTTCGCTGAATCGATCAATATCGAGCCGAAGTTTCTGCTGGGCATATAAAATGCAGCAGACTTTTAGGCGCAGACATGTTTATGTACCTCTGCTATGTACTTGTCAGACAGTTGGACAAGTTCCGCAACTTTCCCAAACCCCCTGTCCCTGTCCCTGTCTGTCTATCCAGCTGTCTGTCTGCGACCCTGTTTTCCGCTTTTCCGTTTTTTGTAGCTTTTTTTGTATGGCCCAAGTTGCAGGTTGTAACTTGTAGTACATCTATCTGTGAGTCCTTCTAGTATTTTATTTTCCTTTTTTTTTTTTGATAGAATTATTATTTGCGCTGTTTTGTGCCCATTTTTATTTCAACTTTCTCTTTGCAGGGCTTTTATGCAGGCTTTCTCTTTTGTTTTGATACCCTGCATTAAAGATTGCATAAATAATCTAAATGCGAAATCTCGAGATTTGGGCCATTTATTTATATTTATATTATTTCATATGCGTTTTTTTTCGCTTTCCTTTAGTTACTTACTTCAGTTTAGTTTCTTATTCGTATTGGAATTCGTATCCTAATTGTATTCCAATTTCTATTCTTTTATATCTTTTTCCGTAATTTTTTTCTATTTTAACTGTTATTTCGATTCAATTCCATTCGTTTTTAAATTCCATATATTTTTTATTTTTTTTTACCTTGCCTATCTTACTTTCATTCCATTCTATTTCTTTTCCTATTTTTTTCCCTTTTGAGATCCTACTCCAATTTCTTTTTCTATTCTTTTTTAACCCATGTCTGTTCTTTTTTTATATTCCTGTTCTATTTTTATTCCTATTCCCATTAAATTTCTTTTTACTATTCCTACTCTTATTACCTTCCTTTTCTATCCTTTTCCTCATTTGTTTCATAATTTTTGCTATAACTTTTCCTCTCTCAAGATCTCGAACTTTGAATAACTTTTACAAATTCCAAGGCTATTCTCCAATTTATTACAGGGTATCCGTGGGTACATCATTCAAGTCTTATTTTCATTATTTTTCTCGTATTTTGGTACATAATTTGCACGTGCTACGAATATCTAAAATTTACGGGCGCTACAGAGACTGTGAGGAGATGGAGAAGGAAGGAAGGAAGAATGTGCATAGGTCGCTTAGGTCGCTTAGGAGGGAAGGGGGGGATTGAGATGCGCTGGGTTTGTTTTGGCCACATGACACTAGTTACACTGTCCCTGCTGGTTAGCCTGTTGGACTCTACGGTTGATGAGGGGGCGGGTGCGGCGGTGCGGGGGTGAGGGTGAGGTGGGTTGTAGGGGGTGGGAAGTGTTGCCTTTGTCATGTACATTATTTTGCTTTCAAACGTTTCAAGTAAAAGTAAAAGTCCCAAAGCTTTAAATGTGAGAAGAGAGTGAGACGGAGAGTGAGCTAGAGAGAGAGAGTGAGAAAGAGAGAGAGAGCGAGCTGAGGTCGTTGTCAGTTGCCCCCCTGGGTGAAGGGGAGTCAGACAGAGAGAGAGAGAGAGAGAGAGAGAGCACTTTTGCTTACTTTAACACGTTTTATGTCCAAAATAAATGTGAACTAATGCATTTTTATTAATATATACAAGCGTGCTGGGAATTTTGAACAGCCTGATGAAACATCATCATCAGCTGGGGCAACATCATCATCGCGATGATTAAGCATAAAAACCGCAAATGTTTTTTAAATGCAGTGCAAATGCGTGAGGATGAGCAAGAAAGAAAGAGAGAGAGACACAGAGAGAGATAGAGAGAGAGGGACAGATGCTGTGGAAGGAAGAAGGGCACACGGAGGAAAAAATGTTGTTCTAAAACTAATTTCAGGTGAACTCAATTTAATGAGTCAGGAAATATGAAGAAAATATCAGATTATATAGTTAAAAGAAAATTGAACGATATTAAAAATATGATATTTTTACATAAATGCATGAATTTAAAAACCAAACTCTTTGTTTTTCTCTCTGTGTAGAGCATGTGTCGCTCTACTAAGTACTACGTTTCCTTCTGACTTTGCAATCCTGGTTAAATATTTAGCACAAAACGTACGTGTGAACATCCTTGTTGTTTTGATTGGATTTACTGAACTCAATGAACTGACCCACTGCACCACCCAGTACCCTTCCCCTGCACCTACCTAGCCCCGTCCCCTTCTCACAGTGTAAACGCCCCACTGTCAACCGCCTGGTCACATCTGCGATGAGTCAGCAACTTATAATCGAGCATTTCGCAAGTCCTAAGATAATACCAGGTCTCCAACTCACTCGTTCCCGTTCACTCCTTCTATTGTAGTCTCAGTTGTGCCTTAACGAGCTAAGGGCGGGACTCAGTTGATGAACCAAACTGCAACCTTCTCGTTGTGCACATGCATCGATTGTATTAACTGCGACAAACACCCGTAGTGCAGGAGAGACTTCAAATTTGGTCTGGTCTGTCAGCGCTTGCAATGGGCAGACTTATAAAGAACCAAGACTAGCGAGCAACTAGTAGAGAGTAACAAGTGGAGAGTAACGAGTGAGGAATAACGAGTGGATCACAGCAAGTGAACAGTCGGGGTAGAGATTAGCAAGTATCAATTTGAATGTAGCGAGAAACGAACGAAGCGTAGAGAGTAAAGAGTAGAACTTTACAAGTAGAGAGTAACGAGTAAATAATAACGAGTATAAAGCAACTAGCGGAGAGTAACGTGTAGAGAGTAACGAAAAGAAAGTAACTAGTAGAGAGCAACGAGTAGAAAGTAACTAGAGGTAAGTAATGAGTAACAAGAAGAGAGGGACGAGTATAGAATAACGAGTTAAGAGTAGCTAGTAGAAAGTAACGAGTAGAGAATAACTTGTAGTGAGTTACCAGTTAATGGTAACAAGTGAACAGTTCCGATAAGAATGCAACTAGTAGGGCATTGATTATTTACGCAGTAAAACTTAGTTATACTACTCATAAGCAACAACTAGATTGTAATAACAAACGATTATAGCTGGATATTGAGAACAATTGAACAATGTTCAAAATATTCCCCTAAATAAAAGTCAATTGCTAATCAACGAGTAGCATCAATAGTATTGGTACAAAGTGCCAAAGGCTTAAAGCTCAAAAGATTTGTGCTTTAAGGGCCAAGCAGGTCGAGGCTGCTTGAAAGATGTCAGTTAATTTAAAGCTGATAAAATTACTCGCTGCTTGTCATGGAGACGAGTACGCGAGGCGACTGACTGATGTTGAGTTGGTCAGGCGGAGGGAAGGATTTGGTTAGACAGACGCATTCACAGGGAAGACCTCATTACTCACACACTGGCGCCAATGTGGTCCATATCAGAGTGCCGAGCGAATGGGAACTACGACTGGAAGTGAGACCGATACGGAGGCGGAGACTTTATTATCCACTGCATTTCAATGTAGAAAAATACAAGAGAATTGGGGGGAAAAAAAGAGGAACAACAAAAGGCGTCACTTTGCATACTAAGAGGGATAGGGATTCTGTTAAGGGTTCGGGGCTAGGGGTTTTGGATAAAGGTTTAGCCAGACTAAAGTCTGGCAGTTCGCTCTCTATTGACATTTTAGGGTTTCATTGTAAAGCAATTTAAATTATTTTGTGTCTACTCGTTGCGCTTGTATTTTATTTCTATTTCTTAGATCATTTTTTTTTTGTTGCGTTCTGTGTTTAAGCATTCAGGACAACGTGTCGCGGTTCGTGTCTAGCTTCGAGGGTTGTACTACACTGAGCAAAATCATCGACAACTTTTGTAACTAAATCAAGAATTGGTGTGAGAAGTTCCATTTGCCAGAGAACTATTTTTCATGTTTCAAGCGTTGCTAAATTTCTCAATTCTAAAATTTGGCATAAACCTATTTTGGTTCATCAAAATTTCAGATTAAAATAAGACACGATTTTTACTTAATTTAAAAATTTTTTTGGATATTACTTTAATTCAACTGAATTCATTTAAAATGCTTTGCTATTTGTACTTGAATTCTAGAGCTTTATTTTGCAAAAAGAATCACAACTTATTTTTCTGTGTGTAGGCCGTAGACTTAACGTTTTGGGGTGCATGCATGTCGTCTTAGCCCCCGCCGTAGTTTGATTTTATTTTGTGCAAATTTTTCAAATGTTATCCTTAATTTAGTTTATAAGTAGATGCCAGTCACGTTCCAGCCAAATGACATTTTATTTGTGGATTTTTATAGACTTTCTCTCTCTGTAAGTGTGTCGAGTGTGAGCGAGTGGGGACGAGGACAGTGTGGCCAAGCACAGCATCATCAAGCAGCCCACAAAATGTGGGGAGAATTTCTGGCTTTCTTTCTTCTTTGGATACATTAGTCCCATGCATGTCCAGGGAGACGGGGCAAAACCGAAAAATAGGTCGTAATTTGGTTGCTGTGTGTTGTATCTGGCTCTACTTCTCCGTCCTGTCTCTATTCTACACAGCGGGAAAATCGCTAAAGTTAAAATAAACTTATTTCATGAATTTGCACTCTTAAATTCGACTAAAATCTTTTGAAAATAATTTTATGCCATCAGCAGAAAGTATGTAAAAAATTAAAACAAAAAAACAAACCATGGAAATTCTAGTTTTTAGAATAAATGTGATTAGAAAATGCTTAAAAATGGTTAAAATTAATATTATTTATGAAAATTAAACTTGTTTGAATAGAAAATAGTTTCAAGTAATTTAAAACAAAATATAACAAAGCGTTTAAAAAAAAACTACAATACAGAGAAATATGTTTCTAATTTAAATCATTTTTATTTAAGAATTTAAAATCTTTAGAATTCTGTTATTAACTATACCCTGTACCAATTGAAAAATATGAAAAATAAGGTTATATTATAATATAATTAATTAATTAATTAATTAAAATAATTATTTATGAATTTACCATCTTTGGAATTCTTTAAAAATAAACATTCTCTTTATTTTTTTTAATTTTTGATATTTCTTTCGCAGAATTTTATAATTTTTTGTTAGCTCAACTTTAAAGTTTTAGAGAACAAGCAGCATGATTTTTTTTTCTGTGTACGCTCTGCTGTTGCATCTTTGCGCTTATTTGTTGTGCTCTCTCGCTGGGTCACATGTGTCATTGATGAGTCACTGAAGGAAGGCAATAACAGCCCCATCCTTGGGACTGCAGGGGGGCCAGGGCTGCAGAAAACACACCCTAAACGGACATTAAACTTTACGTCAGGACAAACAGCATCAAATATACCATAATACTATACATAGATATATATATATACATATATATTTATTAAAAACGTGCACAAAAAATAACTGGAAATCGAAACTTTTAGTTTAACGATATGGGGCACAGCTGAGGTTTGACATAGTTAGGAGATATTTAAGGCCATTCTTATAATAATTTTGGAATTTGCAAACAGCCGAATTAAGTTAATACTGTAAATCTGTTCAAAAGTTTCGCCAAAGAGACTCCACTTAATTTAATTACAATTTTATGGCCAGTTTTATGACTCTTTGGCTTGAACTTTCGGGTTGAAGCTGAAGTAGTTGCCTAGCAGAAGATTTGTCTAGGGCTCTCGACAAAGCCATAAAGTTATTTATGGCCAAATCACATTTTAAGCATTAAATGCAACTTAATTAAAATACAATTTCAATATTAACTACCTGAACTTTAGTCTCAAAAAGTGAACAAATATTCAACTTGGCTGCAAGTTTACAACAGCTGGTAATTTGGTATTCAAATTTAATTTCTCGTTGAACTTTTCAGATTTTTATACCCTGTGCCCATTGAAAAATGGGAAAACAGGGTTAATAACTTTGTCAGAATGTATGTAACAGGCAGAAGGAGGCGTGGCAGACCCCACAAAGTATATATATTCTTGATCAGGGTGACGAGCTGAGTCGATTTAGCGATGTCCGTCTGTCTGTCTGTCTGTCTGTCTGTCCGTCTGTCCGTCTGTCTGTATGAACGCGTCGTTCTCAGCAACTACAAAAGCTAGAGATGCCGTTTTGGTTGCTATAGATAGGTAGTTATCTTACGCAGATCAAGTTTATTTCGAAAATTGGATGCCACGCCTCTTTTACGCCCAAAAATCAATAAAACTCACATAACTTCGAATTTTTAACACAAAAAGTTTAATAACAAGCGTAATATTAAACGTAGAAGGTTGTTATTTGGAACATAAGCTCTCTTGTATTATATTTAACTATCCTGAGAAGCGCATTGAAATCGGTTAAGAAACACAGGAGATATAAGCTTCACAATAGTTGAACTTAAAAGTTCAGAAACAAGCGTAATATTAATCATAGGATGTTGTTATTGTTGAATATATATTCTCTTATATTATATTTAACTGTCCTGAAAAGCGAATTGAAATCGGTTTATAAACAAACGAGATATAAGCGACGTAATATAGCATGCATTGCAAGCGCAGCCGCTATACGTGTGGGAATAGCGTGCGAGAGGGACAGGAATACCAAGCATGTTGCTTGGCGCTTGAATTGTGCGTGTGTTTGAATATTTGACGTTAGTTAGTTAAATAGCAAGCGTAATATTCAACATAGAATATTGTAATTTGGAACACAAACTCTCTTCTATTATATTTAACTATCTCGAAAAGCGCATTGAAATCGGTTAATCAACACAAAATATAAATAAATTCAATTGTATTTGCGAGCGCGCAGCGCGAGCTTTGGCACAGGGTATAAGACAGTCGGGCCCGTCCGACTGATCTGCTCCGCCCATTCTGGTTAAAATTGTATTTAAAGTTGAAAATATTATTAACAATTAAAATTGTTCAAAATGTAGAATATAATTTTTTTTTCAAGTGACGAAATATTTATTCCAAATGTTTTGGAAATTTGTTTTTATGATGAACGTTTAATTTTGTATTATTCAAAATAAAACGTAATATTTTTTAATGTTCATCAAAAACATATAGGTTTTTTTTTTAATTATTATTTTTTTTTAACTTTTATTAACTTTAATTTAATATTTAGTTGCAATTTATCCAATATTTATTGATCATAAATGTTATCCGATTACAATTATAAAATAAAACATAAACAATTCTAAAACCAAAATATTTATTTTATTTATATATGTATATTATTTTTATTTTCAAACTATGCAATATTTATACCCTGTGCCCATTTGAAAAATGGGAAAAACAGGGTTAATAACTTTGTGCGAATGTATGTAACAGGCGGAAGGAGGCGTGGCAAACCCCACAAACTATATATATTCTTGATCAGGGAGACGAGCTGAGTCGATTTAGCCCTGTCTGTCTGTCTGTCCGTCTGTCCGTCTGTCCGTCTGGATGAACGCTGAGATTTTGGAAACTACAAAAGCTAGAGCAGCCGTGTTGGTTGCTATCGGTAGATGTATTCAATACGCAGATCAAGTTTATTTCAAATCGTTGATGCCACGCCCCCTTGACGCCCAAAAATCAATAAAACCGACAAAACCTCGATTTTTGAACAGAAAAAGTTGAATAACAAGCGTAATATTAAACATAGAAGGTTGTTATTTGGAACATAAGCTTTCTTCTATTATATTCAACTATTCTGAAAAGCGCATTGAAATTGGTTAAGAAACACAGGAGATATAAGCTTCACAAAAGTTGAACTTAAATGTTCAAAAACAAGCGTAATATTAAACATAGAATGTTGTTATTTGGTATATATACTCTCTTCTATTATATTTAACTATCCTGAAAAGCGCATTAAAATCGGTTAATAAACATAGGAGATATAAGCTACTCAATACTGCATGTATTGCTTCGCACGGGCCCTGCAGCCCAGCAAGTGTATGTGTGTATGTATAAACAGAAACACACATACATGTAGAATAGACGAATACCATACATGTATGTGTGCATGTACGCATGTAAACAACACCAATTGCAAGGTGCCAAAATAAGATTGCGCAAAATAACAAAAGTCTGTGACGCGTGACGTCAGAGACCTAGCGACAAGTGTTCGAGCGCCACCTTCATCGCCATACCATGTGCCAAATTGAGTTTTGGCGGTAGCGTTGCCACCTCGTCAGATCGTTTTAATCAAGATAGATTAAATTATATTTAAAGAATTTTATTATATACTGAACGGGCGAGCGCGCAGCGCGAGCTGTGGTACAGGGTATAAGACAGTCGGGCTTGCCCGACTGTCAGGTCGAGCGCGCCAGAGCGCGCGAGATTTTTTTATATTTATATATTACATTAAATATTTATTTGAATACATTTATATTTATTTACACATATATAAGCGATTTAAATTATCCAAAACATTTAGTACATATTATCTTTTAAAAAATAATTAATTCAGTTTTACTTTCCAATTTTTTTTTCAATTTTTTTATAATATAAAGAAATTGCTTTTACAGTTAGTTTATTTATCTTAAATATAAATATGTAGTTTTTATAAAACCTATAATGAATATTTAATTAAATGTGCTTAAAAAACAGGTTAAGTTCTTATATAAAAATTTATTTAAGTTTTTTGGAATACATATAAAATCGGTTTTAAAGTTTAGAGAGCGGGCTTTAGAGCCAATTCTCCAATTCTCCAATACTTCAATTCTCCAATTAGTATTCCATCTGCTTCACCCTTTCAATTAGACTATTTGCAATCAATTTTGGAAATCTAGTACAGTTGCCACACTGACAACTGAATGGAAAACGCCGAAATAAGAGAAATATGGAATACGAAGCAATCACCATTTGCCTCATTTATGGGTTGCCCCCCGTAGGGCTAGACACCGATTGGGGCATGGGGCATGGTTGTAAGAACTGCTTTAATGGTCCGAATCGTGCATGTTACCAAGATAGATGATATGTTGGCGATGCTGAAATAAATGAAAAACACAGAAACTGAGAAACGGAGAAATATGAGCGTATAAATGTATTAAAAGCCAACAAACCCGGACAAAACTCGTGCTGTGTAAATTGTGGACGAATGCGGGGTGCAAAACAACAACAAAATTATATACTTCTACATGGCATATTCTCCGGGAGGGGGACAGGGAGAGCTCGACTTAGGTAGAGACTGAGGGTAGCTGGGATGCCAAGAAAGTGGCAGAGCAGAACCCAGCTGGACCTGAGGCGGCTGAAAGTGCAGTCGAAAATTCTATGGAAATGTGTTAAATGCACTTGGAGAAAAGACGGCACTAAGAATATTAATATATCCAGCCCTTCCCATTTTTCGATTTCCAGTTTTTTATGCAATTTTGTACATAATTAATCAACTCATCTACACACAAAATTTCATAATCTAATTCAATGTATTTACTGAGATATCAGCCAGTCAAAAATATCGTAAGCGCCACATTTGCTGAAATGCAACCTATCATTTCACGAATAAAAATCTATTTGAAAACTGACTATACATATGTTTAAAAATTATTAATTAATAAAAAAAACTCAAATACTAATATTAAGTAGCATATGAAATTGCATAATATTAAAAACAAATAAAGTCTCCAGTTATGGTGTAGGGAATCAGCATCACATCTTTATTTTACCTTAAACATCACTCAATTCCCATGGGTAAAAAAAATATATATATACATATGAGAAAAAACTTTCAGTAGTTATTTACTTTATAATTGGGATTTGTATTTATACTACAAAATTATTAAATTATTATAATAAGTAACAACAAACTATATATAAAATAAAAAAATGAAAAATGCAATTCAATGCTATTAAAAATAAATTTCTTGATTCGAAAAAGCAAAACAAAAGTTTGCAATGGAATATATAAAATGTAACAAATTCAATTAATTAATTAATTTATTTATTTATTTATTGTCAACTACTGTCGGTTGACATAGAAAATTAAATATACAAATTAAATTAAGTAATTCAATTAAAAGTAAATGCTAATGATAATAAGCTGGGGTTGAAATGAAATGAGAAGTTAAATACAATGAAAAGAAAAAATAAAAAAAATAAAAATAAAAAAGGTCCTGCAAGGAAAACCCATACATATGTATATCTATTAAAAACCAATAATTATACAAATGTTTATTATTAAAATACATATTTAATTATTTATTTATTGCTACTAAAAATCTCTCGTATTTATTTAGCTCTTTTCTGGCAATTTTGTTTTTTCAAATTTAGAATCAGCTGCCTAAAAAGGGTCCCACTGGGTGCTCCGCTTGGCCTGGGGGGAGTGGGGGCGTGGCTGCCGCCTTTGTTGTTGTCAGCCAGGTAGACAGACAGGTGAAAAAAAGCAAAAGAAAAAGAAAAAGCACAAAACATACATAACTTGCGCACAATAAAGCAAAAATTAAAAAGCGTAAGCCAAATTGCAGTTTTCCGGCTCTACGCCCAGAAATGGAGAGAGGGGAAAAGTACTAGCTGTAATTGTGACTATATCAAATATTTTTCTGCACAGATTTTTAGCGCCCTACGAATAATTGCGCCATAAACCCAGAATTTGTTGTTCGACATGCCCAAAACATTTGCAATGTTTCGTTGCTTTCAAGTTGTCTCAATGTTGCGGAAGAAAGATTCGGGCCAAAGGATTTGCTCCAAATGGAATTTTATGTAGTACCTTCATGTTTTATGTTCAAGGTTATAAAGTTTGAACAAAGCGCATTCCAGGCGCAATATAAAAAAAGATAATGGAATGCCACACTTTGTGCCATAAGGAGTTTATGATGGGGGGCAGAACTATTCAAATAAAAGTAATTGCCCGAATCTGTCCTATATTAAAGTCTGCAAATTTACTCATTATTAATTTATGTGTTATTACTATTGTTGTAATCATTATAATTATTGGATGAAATGCCATGGGGCATTAAAACTGGGAAGGTATCAAAAATCTAAAACAAACTTGAGCAGCTTAATGACCAGAAGCATCCAAATTCAAACAGGGTATAAAAATTATATACATTACTTTTATTATAATAAATTTTTTATTTTTTTATTTTAATTTTTTATTTACATATGTCTTGCTTTTGCAATTTATTATAATTTTTACCATAGGGTACTTTATATAAATAAATAAATAAAAGATCTATGTATTTATATATTTAAAATAATAATACATATATATTTATTTATTGTATTATTATTATTATTAACAACAAATTTAAGTTTGTTGATAATTTCCTGTTTTATAGTATTATTAAAAATCTAGATAAATTATTTTAGATTAAAGTTTGCCTTGCCTAATTTATTAATAAATGTTTTTAGATGAATTAATACTTTTATATATATTAATTATGCATTGATTTTGAATCGGTTTTGTTTTTTAGACCCTTTACTTTAAAAAAGTAAAAAGGGTCTATTAGTTTAGTGCAAAGAGAAAATGTATGTAACACCCAGATGGAGGCGTGGCAGACCCCACAAAGTATATATATTCTTGATCAGGACGACAAGCCGAGTCGATATAGCCATGTCCGTCTGTCCGTCTGTCCGTCTGTCCGTCTGTCCGTCTGTCTGTCTGTCTGTCTGTCCGTCTGTATGAACACCTAGATCTCAGCAACTATAAGAGCTAGAGACACCATATTCGGGATTCAGGTTCCCCTATTTAGTAAGCAGCACGAGTTTGTTTTAGATTTTGGATACCTCCCCCCCTTCCCCCGCAAACCGCAAAAAGCTGCTGTAGCCACAGTTTTGAAGCTATTGATTTGTAATTTGGTATTTGACTAGTTTATGACATTCTCTATCGACGCTGTGAATTTTGTTTCGATCGGATAAGAAACGGCGAACATATGCCACAGACAATTTGCCGCACTAGTCAGAGGGGGGGTGGTGTGCCTTGCATACGCAGGTAGCTTAGAGTGTGTGCGTCTGATTGTGTTTGTATGTACATATAATGAAAGTAAAGGGTCTCCTACGGTCGGTTACGTCCGACTGTAGCCTCCCGTCCCACTGACCTGCCCCGTCCCTATATTTTAATTCTGAAAATGCAGTTTTCGTTGCGTTAAAAAAAGTATCTGAAAATTGTTGCAATTGCAATTCTCGAACTGAGTTTAGAGTCGTTTTCAAGCTGTTTTTCTGCGCTGCTCTGCGCTTTCATCGTTTTTTTTTGCTTTCCTGTGCTTTTTTATGTGCCTTGTTTTTTGTGTATTTTTTTTGTTTTTTTTTTTTTGTTTTGCAGGAAGACAACGTTTACAAATTTAACAACGAAACGGTATTTATTTACGGCGTTTTTTCACGCTAGCTCGAACTTAAGCTCAGCGCTAGAATGCGGATGATAAGATACATCCGGAATGAAGGGGGTTGGGGGCTCTACACGTAACGCTGTTTACCTGTGGGAGTGATGCTAGAGAGAGAGGGAGAAAGAGAGAGAGAGAGGCAGAGGGTGCACCAAAAAGGCTAAGGACTATGCAAGTTTTTAGACCCTTTACTTCAAAAAAGTAAAACGGGTCTATTAACTTAGTGCAAAGAGGAAATGTGTGTAACACCCAGAAGGAGGCGTGCCACGCCCCATTAAGAATATATATTCTTCATCACAACGACAAGCAGAGTCGATATAGCCATGTCCGTCCGTCCGTCTGTCTGTCTATCCGTCCGTCCTTCTGTCCGTCTGTCTGTCCGTCTATCCGTCCGTCCCTCTGTCCGTCTGTCTGTCCGTCTGTATAAATACCTAGATCTCAGCAACTATAAGAGCTAGAGACACCATATTCAGGATTTAGGTTCTCATATTTCCTAAGCAGCACGAGTTTGTTTTAGATTTTGGATACCTCCTCTCCTACCCCCGCAAACCGCAAAAAGGGGTGAGTGTGCCTTACATACGCGGGTAGTTTAGTTGGTGTGCCTTTCATTGTGTTTGTGAAGGCATAAAGTTAAAGTAAAGGGTCTCCTACTGTCGGTTTAGTCCGACTGATCTGCCCTGTCCATAAATTTTTTTGTTGCTTATGTTTTTTTCTGTGTCTTTCATTGTTTCCATTGCTGTGCCCCAGCTTGTTGTAGTTGGGGGCAACTTAATGGCCTTTGTTGTTGTGCAGGTTGTTCAGCTTCTAGTTGTTGTTGCTGTTGTAGTTGTTGTTGTTGTCGTTGTTGTTGTTGTTGATGGCAACAATGGTAGACAAAAGGCGCCAAAACACTTTTTGCATCGACTTCGATTGTAATTTCATGCCCGAATTATCCTTGGGGAGACATTTACCCTAAACGAAGCACACGGCAAAAACACACACATACGCATAGAGTGAATAGAGAGAGAGAGAGAGAGAGAGAGAGAGAGAGAGAGAAAGAGAGAGAGAGATAAAGAGAGAAAGAGAGAGAGAAAGAGAGAGCGCTTGTGTATAAATTTCAATAGCAAACGCCGCGTAAAGCAAAAGTCAAATGGGTGCTTTCAGGGGCTGCGGCAGGGGTGCACTGAAAAAATAATTATAATTAAAATAAAATGTTTGAAAATACAATATACTATAATGCATTTGTTTATCAATTTTTATTCAATATCGATATAGTATATATTGAATAAAATATTAAACTAATAAAGACGCAATAAAATAATAATAAATAAGAAATTGAAATTTCATATTTATGACTTAAAAACGCTTAGAATATCTCTATTTATAGAGTCACAACTGAAACAAAGTCTCGTAGCTTTTCGCCAGATGTCGCCACTGAGATGTTTGCTACAACACCATGACATATTTTAATGGAAGTTCCATATCTCATGACTTGATACAAATAAAATATAATATATGTAGGTAAAATAAATAAATAAATATTAAATATAATCTAAAGCGAATTTTATTAAAAGTTAATCAAATATTAAATACAATACGAACTAAATTAAATTAATAGAATAGAAGAGAATTCAGTTAAATAGAATACAAAATTATGTCGGATAAGAAACAGCGAAGATATGCAACAGAAAAGTGGCGTGATTATTATTTTGATTTTGTGATTTTTGATTGCAGTGTACTTCATAGCAGGCACAACAATTGCAACACCCAGACACACACACACACACACACCTTTATTATTATTTTTACACTTAACTTCCGGTTTACGCCTATTATGCCCCCGCTTTTGACAGTCGCTGCCTGGTTTCAAATTACAAAATATAAAGCCATCGGTTGCTTGGCTTACTTCCACTTCCTGGCGCCCTTTCTCTCCCGCCCACTATCCTATTCTGCCTATCCTTTTGCTGTCTGTCCGTCTGTTTGTCTGTCCCCCCTTTAAGCTCCTCACGCTCTACGCCTCTGACGCTGCCTTGTTCGCTGGATGAAGTTATTGTGTCAGGCATGTTGTTGTTGTTGTTGTTGTTGGTGTGGCGCGTATTTTCACGTGTTCGTTCCGCATAGTTCCGTTTGATATGCCACAAAAGGTGTCACAGTCGCATGGCATTGTCCACATGACTGCCACACAACCTCAGCTCAAGCTTCCCTCTCACTCCCATTCTCTCCTTAAACCTTGCACCTTCCCCAAAAAAAAAAGGACGTTCAACTTTTTGGTATCCCTGGCACGCATTGAACAGCGCCTGCGGTGCCTTTGCCACTTGACACTGAAATATCTATTCGTTCATCCTTTACTTATTTATCCTTATTTAGAACTTCGCACACAGAGCGAGAGGGATATTGGGACAGAGATAGCGACATTTGTGTATCCATTTCGTATTGTCGTACTTCCATAACAACTTTCATGATGTCAATTGAGTAAAGAGTCTGATTTGTCAAATGAAAGTTTCGCAGCTAATGCTGCATCTCTGTCGCCATCATCTAGACATTGGCGCGAGTTGGCAGCACTCTGCAGGATTTCCTGAAATTCGATTCGTATTTCAATAAATAACCACAATTTTTAGATTTTTATTTGCCATTTTATTTAGCAACAAAGTAATAGGTAACTCCAAATCAAACGAAATTTAAAGTCAATACATAAAGCGGATCAGACGGACATAATTAAGATTGGAAAACCCAATGTGCCATTTGAAGGGGTTGGAAACCTGGGTACCAGTGACGTTATCTTCCTTCTTACTCGCTTGGAAAGCACTATATCGTGCGAGCCATCCGCAGCATCCAACCATCCGCACCATCCGAACCATCCGCACCATCCGAACCAAACAAATCACGACCTGCTAGGCTGCTCCAGGAACCATCCCGATGCACCATCACGTCAGAGTCGTTGTCTTGCAGCAGTAATTCCTTAAAATATCCGTCGATGACCAGTTGATCGTACTCGGCGGGTTTGCGGCAGATCGGGCATTTCCAAGAGAAAAATATCCAATTGGTTAACAGGTAGTTGAGGGCGTCAAAGCACTCTAGGTGGGTGCAAGTAGATCCCCGACACGGCACACACATCTTCCTCTGGTTAATCGGACACTTTTGCGAGACCTTGAACATCAACACGACTGTACCAAGGGCGTCCCACGCTCTGAAACTCCGCCTGATTAGCTCCCGCGTCCTTTCCGCTGGCCTCTCGCCCTTGGCCTTCAGGCGGACCAGCAAAGCCTTGGCACTCCAACCCCTCACCAGGTGTACCGCCACGCAGTACTGTCGTGATGGTTCCGGAATCCACTTCACCGTTAAGGAGTTTGCCTTCGTGGACGAGAGCACTACATTCATTGTGACGTCCATCTGGCGAGGGGGGGGCTCCGACTGCCACTGCTCACCAGTCATTTCCAGGCTTAATCCCTCTGGAAAGGCGTCCTCCAGTGGGCTCGAGGTGCCCAACAAGCCGAATCTCAGCTGCACCCGAATCGAATGCTCCATTCGATTATCGGAACTCAGCTTCTGCATTACAGCGAGGTGTTGGGCCTGTTCGCGTGTCAGGGTGAACTCCACTCGCTGCTCCTGCACGCTCCCGAAGGAGCGCGGGCTCAGAACCGTTGGGCTGACCAGTTCTCCGATCAGATCGTAGAAGGGCAACTTCTTGAAAGAAGGCTTATGCAGGCTGATGCCACGTGCCACACTCTGCTCCACGGGACCATCAGCGTCGGAGGGGGCTTGGATTGCGTTCTGCTTCGACATTCTGGAAGGGGAATATTTAGAGGCTGTTTTAAATTACAGCACCAATTGAGGCTCCTTACCTTTAACTGCTATTCGCGAGGGATACGACTTTGGATCGAATCGAATCGTTTCTTATTTTGAGCGAATTTTTTTTTCAAGGTTGACAAGCTGAAAATAAGGTTGTCAAAAATTTGACCATAAATTCACAAAAAAAACACACATTCTTGCACAAAATCGAGGCTCCTTACCTTTAACTGCTCTTCGCGAGGGATACGTCTTTGGAATGTTTGGATACGTTTGGCAAACTTATTTTGCGAGTATTAATGGAGATATGGAGTTTATGGCGACGTAATATCGACTGGAACACGTGTCCTATTTTCAGACGAATTTTATTTTTACAGTTGACAGCAACTAAGGTCGACAAAAATGTGACTATATAATAGATTCTGTAAAAATATAAACATAAGTGTGACCATAAAAATGTCATTTTCGAAGAGCCGAAATCATCGACTTTTTTAGGTGATATCGATAGTTGGATTAATAATATTTGAGACTAAAACCGAGTAATTGTACGTCTATTTATTTTTATTTTCCACACCAAGACATCCAGCAAGCCCCAAGATAAGCGTAAACAATTGCTAAAAAAAAGAAACAACAAAATTGCCTACTTTTTGTACAGTCAAAAACCTAAGCCAGATGGAGTCGACTTTCAGGCGCTTTCTGTAATGAATTTTAATCATATTTAGCTTAGGCTCACGCATATAGGAAAATAAAACACAATGAGTGCCAAATATGTGTGTCAAAATAAATATATTTATAAGCGAATTAAATGATTTTAAGAATAAGAAGAAGAAGAAGAAGAAGCGCCCAAGTGCAAGAACAAATAAAATAAAATTAAATGAAAGCGCCGCCTCCAAGGCAGCCAGCTAGCTGAAAATTTTAATTATATTTGCAATTGCAATGCCATAAATTTTCAAACACAAACAGACACACACACACACATGCACAAAAACACACACTGTATGTGTGTGTGTGTGTGTGGCACGCAACAGCCGCAACTTGTGCTCAGAAGAGAGTGAGAGAGAGAGTGACAGAGAGGGGGGAGGAGGAGTGTGGCAGGCGTAGCTGTAGGCGTGGCAGGTGGCCTTTCAATTTCGGCCAGAGGGCGGGAGAGTTAAACCGAGGTTGGCTTATAAGGGCAATGCCAACACCTATACACTCAGAAAAACATCAGAAATATATTTAAATAATTTCAATCATTTATTGGCATTTTTTTAGCATGTTTTTAATGATATCGATAATCAACTTCGATAGCTGTTAGCGATGCGCTCTGCTAACATGCCGGACATGTAACTTTACAGTTCAATGTTATTGCGATAAGTATCGATTTCCGGGCACTTATCTTTTTTTAATAATAACAATAATACAATGCAAATTATTATTTTCAAATTGTGCATTTTATTTTACAAGATTCCAAATATTTTTGGTCCAATTATAAAAGTATTTTGTATTAATTTCTTGAGCTCCGAGCATCGCTGGTTTTGCTGTGCCTTTTTTTGTCAGTGCACACTGGCAGTGCCACAAGAGCAACCGAAATATGTGGCAGAGATATTTTAATATGACCAGAGCGAGAGTCGAGCCGAGCAGCAACAGTTTTAGAGTCTAAAAAACGTGCTGGTTGGTGCAGGGGGAGGAGGAGTGGGAGTAGGGGTAGGAGGAGGGGCAGGGGGAGGAAGCAGAAGTAAACCTTAAATTAAATTGCAATTTGTGGCTTAATTTATTTTTATCGCGCTCTCACTGGAGACGCTCTCACATTCTCTTCCTGACAGCCGACAAAAGTTAAAGCATACTTAGTGGCTGCACACAGACACCTGAAGTGGAGAGGGAGGCAGGGAAGGAGAGAGGGAGGGAGGGAGGGAGAGTGGGAGAGAGAGAGGGAGAGGGTGGGTAATGCTATTATTGGAATTTTAATTTCCTATTTTAAAGCTGTCGACGGAGCGGTACACGCAAATCAACTGCCTGGAGAGCGGAGAAGAAGCGGAAGTTGTCCGCAGAGCGGGGTTACGTGTGTGTGTGTGGGTGTGTGTGGGTGTGTGTGTGTGTGTTTTTGTGGTGTCTGCGTGCGCCTCGAGTGCTTCCTTCCGGCTTTTGTGTGCTTGTTTCTTCTTTTTGGGCCTTTGTTTTGCTTTAACAAGTAGCTGTCGCTTGCACTGGCGCGTGCTCTTCACATCCCGCTCTCTCCTCCTCTTTATCCCTCTCCCTGCCACGCCCTTCTTGCCCATTCAAAAGGTGCTCCTACAGGACCCTTAAACGCTTGTGCCTCTTGCTGTTTTCCTATCCTCACATAGCTCATTGTAGTCTGATACTTTTCGCATACAACCGCAACAAACTTGACAAATCTCACAGAGGTTGGAAAACCTCAATGGAAATTGGTTTTGGCGGGTTTATCAAAAAAGGATGCAAAAAGGCATTGATTTACAGTTTATTCACAACGCTTGAATCAGCTGTTTGAGTGACTTCTGCGAACACACTGTTAAACTGCGCTGTTAACAGCCGGGCTGGATCACCCGAGGCATCTGAACTGTTAGGCGATTTACTCAAAAACTGTTTATTCGATTTTATTGAGACTTGGACAACTAGACTTCTGAGAATGTGCCCTTTCTCCCGCGTCTCTTTATTTGCTATTTTTATGTATTTATTTATTTTATTTGTTTTTGCACTTGGGCGCTTCTTCTTCTTCTTCTTATAATCATTTAATTCGCTTAGAAATATATTAATTTTGATACACATATTTGGCACTCATTGTGTTTTATTTTCCTATATGCGTGAGCCTAAGCTAAATATGATTAAAATTCATTACAGAAAGCGCCTGAAAGTCGACTCCATCTGGCTTAGGTTTTTGACTGTACAAAAAGTAGGCAATTTTTTGTTGTTTCTTTTTTTTAGCAATTGTTTACGCTTATCTTGGGGCTTGCTGGATGTCTTGGTCTGGAAAATAAAAATAAATAGACGTACAATTACTCGGTTTTAGTCTCAAATATCTCTTAGTCTCGATATCACCTAAAAAAGTCGATGATTTCGGCTCTTCGAAAATGGCATTTTTATGGTCACACTTATGTTTATATTTTTACAGAATCTATTATATGGTCACATTTTTGTCGACCTTAGTTGCTGTCAACTGTAAAAATAAAATTCGTTGAAAATAGGACACGTGTTCCAGTCGATATTACGTCGCCATAAACTCCATATCTCCATTAATACTCGCAAAATAAGTTTGCCAAACGTATCCAAACATTCCAAAGACGTATCCCTCGCGAAGAGCAGTTAAAGGTAAGGAGCCTCGATTTTGTGCAAGAATGTGTGTTTTTTTTGTGAATTTATGGTCAAATTTTTGACAACCTTATTTTCAGCTTGTCAACCTTGAAAAAAAAATTCGCTCAAAATAAGAAACGATTCGATTCGATCCAAAGTCGTATCCCTCGCGAATAGCAGTTAAAGGTAAGGAGCCTCAATTGGTGCTGTAATTTAAAACAGCCTCTAAATATTCCCCTTCCAGAATGTCGAAGCAGAACGCAATCCAAGCCCCCTCCGACGCTGATGGTCCCGTGGAGCAGAGTGTGGCACGTGGCATCAGCCTGCATAAGCCTTCTTTCAAGAAGTTGCCCTTCTACGATCTGATCGGAGAACTGGTCAGCCCAACGGTTCTGAGCCCGCGCTCCTTCGGGAGCGTGCAGGAGCAGCGAGTGGAGTTCACCCTGACACGCGAACAGGCCCAACACCTCGCTGTAATGCAGAAGCTGAGTTCCGATAATCGAATGGAGCATTCGATTCGGGTGCAGCTGAGATTCGGCTTGTTGGGCACCTCGAGCCCACTGGAGGACGCCTTTCCAGAGGGATTAAGCCTGGAAATGACTGGTGAGCAGTGGCAGTCGGAGCCCCCCCCTCGCCAGATGGACGTCACAATGAATGTAGTGCTCTCGTCCACGAAGGCAAACTCCTTAACGGTGAAGTGGATTCCGGAACCATCACGACAGTACTGCGTGGCGGTACACCTGGTGAGGGGTTGGAGTGCCAAGGCTTTGCTGGTCCGCCTGAAGGCCAATGGCGAGAGGCCAGCGGAAAGGACGCGGGAGCTAATCAGGCGGAGTTTCAGAGCGTGGGACGCCCTTGGTACAGTCGTGTTGATGTTCAAGGTCACGCAGAAGTGTCCGATTAACCAGAGGAAGATGTGTGTGCCGTGTCGGGGATCTACTTGCACCCACCTAGAGTGCTTTGACGCCCTCAACTACCTGTTAACCAATTGGATATTTTTCTCGTGGAAATGCCCGATCTGCCGCAAACCCGCCGAGTACGATCAACTGGTCATCGACGGATATTTTAAGGAATTACTGCTGCAAGACAACGACTCTGACGTGATGGTGCATCGGGATGGTTCCTGGAGCAGCCTAGCAGGTCGTGATTTGTTTGGTTCGGATGGTGCGGATGGCTGGATGCTGCCGACGGTTCGCATATGCGGCTTTCCAAGCGAGTAAGAAGGAAGATAACGTCACTGGTACCCAGGTTTCCAACCCCTTCAAATGGCACATTGGGTTTTCCAATCTTAGTTATGTCCGTCTGATCCGCTTTATATATTGACTTTAAATTTCTTTTGATTTGGAGTTACCTATTACTTTGTTGCTAAATAAAATGGCAAATAAAAATGTAAAAATTGTGGTTATTTATTGAAATACGAATCGAATTTCAGGATTTCAGGAATACTACAATAAATACTATTGTTAATTGATTTGAATTTCAGGATTTTTGTGTATAGACCGTATGAGCTAGTTTGTAGTGTTGGAAAACGCTTTCGCTTCTAAGCTTTTGTGTGATATATGATAGAGATATTTCCGTTCTCGATAATGCGCACAATTTTCAGCATTAAGTTGGTAACAAACTTATTTTCCATTTACCAGCTCTCTCTGTTTCTCTCTCTCTCTTTCTCTCTGTCTCTCTGTCTCTGTCTCTCGATACGTATCTGTCTCTTTGTGCAATTGATATTTGTTGCTGTTATTGCAACTTGGCAATTTTATGCTTCAATTTCCGTTTCCTGTGAGCGGCAGTGGCAAAAGTCGAGCCAATTGAGTTTGGGGTTCCCCCACATCCAAGTTCGCTAACTGCCACGTAAAGAGACGCTACTGACAATGCTTCTATAGCTACACAGTGAGAAAAAAACAAGGATGTTGATATACCACAAAGCAGGCAAGGTTTCGAAGACAAAATTTACACCAAGTAGGACAAAGTTAAAAAAAAATAAAAAATCATAAAAAAAATATTTAAAAAAAAATAAACATATCGTTAATTTAATTTATAATTGGCAGTTATATATAAAATTTGTATATATATTTTGTGGAAATATTTAAATTACCCTATGATATAAATTATTATAAACAGTAAACTGCAATTCATTAAAAAATAAAATTAACTCTTTTTTTAATAAATACAAAATTAATATTATTTTATTTTTTACTATTATTTTTATTATTTTAATAATCCAATCTATTATCTTGTGTATATTTTTTATTAATATTATAAGAAGTTTTCTTTCTGTTTACGCCAACATAAATTACAAAAATGTATTTTAAGAAGAATTTTAATTTATTTATTTGATTCTAAGCCCAAAATACTGGTTTTGGGCTCTTGAGCTCTTGTGTCTTTTTCTATAATTTTTCTTGAACTAAGCTTACACAATTTTTCGCTATGTGTATTACTTTCATTTCGTTTGCTTTACGCTCTTATGCTTTTTTATTACCAGGCGCCAGGCGGAAGGGGCTTTTTTATGGTGTTTGCCTCACCTCACCTGTGTGTGTTTCGCATTTCAACCGCACCATAAAACATTGCGATCTGTCTCCCTGTCCCACTGTCCCCCTGTCCCTCTACCCCTCAGTGTGCTCGTCTGCTTCTCAGTCGCTTTGTTTAGTTTTTACAACTGACACTGGCTTCGTCTTTAGTGACATTTGACATTTGATATGCCTTAATCAACTATAAAAGCATATCCTAGACACAAAGCATCGCCGTCTCACGTCCGCGTCTTTGGGGGAGCTACGCAATTTGCAGAAACCGCAACATAAAACGCCAGGCTGCCTGTGAACTGCAGCAACATGTGGCATTCAAAAACAACAGAGACAGAGACAGAGACAGAGACAGAGACAGCAAAAATGTCTAAATAAATAAATAATACTTCACAATTCGCAGTGGGAAAAATATGCCAAGAACGTCAACCAGACTAACGAATGAAACCCTGCTTGTTTGATTACTGCTGCTGACCCAGTTGAACTAGCCGAAAACCCGATTACTTTCTTGCAGGCTATTTAATAGTTTACCATATTTGGTTTTCAGACCCTTTACTTTAAAAAAGTAATATGGGTCTATTAACTTAGTGCAACGGGGAAATGTGTGTAACACCCAGAAGAAGGCGTAGCAGACACCACAAAGTATATATATTCTTGATCAGGGCGACAAGACGAGTCGATATAGCCATATCCGTCGTCCGTCCGTCCGTCTGTCCGTCCGTATGAACACCTAGAGCTCAGCAACTATAAGAGCTGAAGAGAATATGGTGTATATTCGGGATTTAGGTTCTCCAATTCAGAAAGCAGATCAAGTTTATTTTAGATTTTGGATACCTCCCCCCCTTCCCAAGCAAACTGCAAAAAGCTACTGCAGCTACAGTTTTAAAGCAATTAATTTATGATAATTAACATAAGTAGTTTAAGGCATTCTCTATCGACGCTGTAAACTTGATTACGATCGGGTAAGAAACAGCGAAGATATGCAACAGACAATTTGCTCGAAAATATATAGAGGGGTTATTGCATGCATAAGCTAAGATGTTAAACCTTAATTACTTTGAAGCGATTATAGAAACAATGTATGCCGCCGGAAAGTAAAGTGTATATAACTTTACGGATATATCGGATTTACAATGTTTTACATTAATGAATTATATAAGAAAACTTTGTCCAACATTTCAACTGTCTGCCTTTAAAATTGTAGAAACGAATCGAATACACTTCATAAGTACGTATAATAGCCTAATGCTACACTTAAGTATTGTATTTTGTCCTATATCTTTTTGTATTCGTATAACTTAATTCCATTGGGAATTGTGCTTGGAACTTCCCCCATAGTTTTGCTTCGTTGCTTGTGCATAATTCGATTGAGGCTGAGTAATTTGCTAACTCAATCAGTCTCCCATGTCCAGGGTATTTTTTTACGCAGTTGCTGGGGCATTTTGAGCAGGGGCAAGTGGGCGGGGCTAATGGATATCATAAGCACTGAAGTTAAGCTACAAACAGCAGGAAAATCACAAAAGTTTGATCAAATCTTTGCGGACTTTTTACTTCTTTTTTTATACCCCGTTTTTAATTAAAAGTAATAGAATTATTTGTTTATAATTTGTATGGTATTTCTTATTGTTTTTAATTGTATTTTATAATTTATTCAATCTTGTTATTTGAAATTGTAATTTCATTATTATTGATATAAAGTTTTATGAAAGTTATCTTATGATTTTTAATTTATATATAAATTTTTTTTTTGTGTGTTTTTATTTATTATTATTTTTTGTGATATTACTTTTAGGATAGTTATTTCTTTTGCTTATTTGGGTTGATGTTTGCTAGCTCTTTTTTCATATTATATATCAAATTAAAATAAAAATATTTTAAAATATCTGCTTATTTAATTAATTTAATTTATTTTTTTTTTAATTTTGGCTTGAATAATTTTTGTTGTTTAATTTTTAGCAAGGTGATTATTGTGTTTTGAAGTTTTAATTGGCCTGGGTTTCATATTATATTTTAAATTAAAATAAATCTATTTTTACAAATTTTGATAAAATTAATTTTAATTAACTTTGTCTTCAATTAATATTGTATATAGATATATATTTATGCCCTGTGCCCATTTGAAAAACGGGAAAAACAGAGTTAATTTTTTTTTTTAATTTTTAGCATAGTGTTGGTTGTGTTTCTGAGTTTCTTATTATATTTTAAATTAAAATAAATTTATTTTTAATATTTTTGATAGAATTCATTTTAATTAACTTTGTTTTCAATAAATATATATAGATATTTTTTTTATTTTTAGCAGTGTTTTTTTGTGTTCTTTAAAGCTGTTTTAGCTGAAATAAAGCTAAACATGGACGTAGTCTGAAACATGTGCGTATGGCGGGGTTTAATGACAATGACAATCGAACATGGCGACGCCCAATTCCTCACCCCCATCTCTCTTTTAGCCCCCTCTTTCTCTTCATGATGGCCGCAAGTAAATCATGCGCTTTATTTGCATTTATCAAGCTTAGAAAGAGAATGAAAATCGGCACTGATAACTGGAGGCTGTTGCAGAGGCGTCGTTGTGGAAGGGGTTATGTTGGAAGGGGTGGAGGGGGGGTTAACTGTTGCCTGGTGGTGACTTTTACAAACGATAATTAATGAAATCTGACAGTGTGTGGCACAAACAGACAGATAAAGAGAAACAGAGAGAGAGACAGAGAGAGAGAAAGATAGCTGACCAGAGACGAGCAAGTGCTGGACATGGCTGTGAGAGGGGGGGATATAGCAAGGAAGGGGAGGGGGTATCGATGAGTGGCGTCTGCGTCGCTTGAAATGCTCTTAATGAGAAATCGTTTTAATTGAGTTTGCATGTTTATGGCTGCCTTTTCACTTGAACAGCGGCTGTTGCACTTTTCTCATCTTCCTTTTTTTTTGCTGCCTACAACATAGTTAAGCCCCCACCCCTTGCCCCACCCCGCCCCCACCTCTACGCCTACTCCACTGACCCCTGACCATGGCTCCCGCTGGCAACACCCTGCGGCCCCAAACCGTTTGTTTCATATGCGCAATTACTTTGAAAGCCGTTCGTCTCGCCACAACAATTGCCCCAGCTACACTTGCAAAAATAACCTTGCAGTTTCACAGATTTTCTTTAATTTTTTGCAGTTTTTTTTTCAATTTTATTTACATTGAATTTCAGCAAGATATTAAAAGGTTTTCTTATTTATGAAATCATTTACTAATAATTATAATTTTTTATTATTAATTATTATTAATTAGTTAGAATTAGGAAAACATAGTTCTTTAAAGCTTACATTTAGCTTTTGTCGCTTACGATTTTTACGCGGAAAGGGGTCGATATTATTATATTATATAATATAATATAATATTATATTTTATTTTTTTTATTACATTTAATTATATTAGATTATATAAAAAACTTGAATTGACTTTTGAAAATTGAGGCTTAATTAATTTTTCGAGTGCACACAGCGAGTTAAGGCCATGTGTCTCTCACTCTCGCTTTCCTTCTGTGGCCGTGTGTGTGAGTGTGTGTGGGTTAGTGTGTGCCTGTGTGTCTGTGTGACGTTGTCAACCACATATTGTCATGTAGAATGGCATCATTTGTGGGCCTTGGTGGCGCTGCCAAAACCACTTTGACAAGCACAACATCAAATGTAACCGCATGCTGCCTCAGTCTCAGCCTGATGAGGGTCAATTGTCCATTAGTATTGGTGTGCGTATCTGTGTGTGTGTATTGGGGGCACAAGTTTTGGCATTGCCACAAACAAGAGCACACAAAGGACTCCATCGTCTGGGCATTAAGCTGCTGATACTACTTGCCACAGCTGTCGCATAATTATTTCTTGATTATGTAAATGATCTGCATGTAGTAGATTTTTTTTGATGCTCTGAAAACTCTATTAATAGTGTGCTGGGCTGGGGTGGCAACTCTGGCCGCTTGCTTTAATTTAATCCTTTATTTATTTATTGTTATGCATGCGAATTTAGTGCATAAACTCCTTGCACACTTTTGATGTCAGGCAGCATTATTTTATCACCCGGTCAGCAATGGCAGCAAATGGGGTATACGCACTACAAGGAAAAATTATTACAGAAATATAAAAACTATAGGTTGTATAGGTATAAATCCATATTATGTATTATTATTATTATATATATTATTTATGCAGGTTCAAAGCAATATTAAGTATTAAGCACTTCTTGGACTAAACCATTTTACAATTGTATTTAAATACTATATTTATATTTTATACCGCTAAGGAAATAGCACAAATACTAATCTGGAATTTAATCTCTTGATACACAAGGCCTCAAACCCTGTTAAAAAATAATAAAAATGAGGGTGTAAAAAGATAGACTTGGAATTATTTGGTTGGACTTTGAATTATTTGGGCGGTTCGGAAAATGTTCAAAATGTTTCTTTTGATCAGCCGAATTTGTGCATTAATTTTTCCTCGAGCTTATTGACGACTAGCCCAGTTAAATCCATTTCATTTAAATAAAAAGTTAACTACAAAATTTGTAAATTAATTTTCGTGCACAATTTCAAAGCAATTTCTATTAAATTACATTTACTTAAAGTAAATATATTTAATAAACTTTGTTTGAAATTGCATTAAAATCGCTACAAAAATAAGCGAGTTATGCGATATACAAATGCGAGTGTCGTAGCAGTCAGCCTGCTGCCAGGCAAGCTCGACTGCAGCCTGCTCATCTACGCTTTTTTTTCGGCATCCTGCGCTACAGAGACAAAGCGCTAAAACAGACCCATCCTGTTTGTGCAACAAAGCAAATTGCTGTAATCCATTTTGCCAGGCGCATCAGCTGCTGCATGCCCCAAGCCCCGCCCCGCCCCAAAACCCCGCCCCTTCCATAAAAAAAAGAGGGAAATCCTGCTGCATGCTTGCATCCTGTTTGCTATCAAATGAAATGGATTTTTATTAGATTCAGCTTGTACAGAAGATTTAAATTTATTTCGAGTTCTGTTCGCAGCATTTTTCTGCTTAAACTTATTTTTAAGTTTCGCTGCTTCTCCTGCTCCTTCTCCTTCTCCTTCCCGTTCTTTCCTCTTGCAGTTCTTCTCCCCTTGCTGCTTATTTATTTATTTCTTATTTTTGCGTTTCGCTTTCGACCGCTTTGTATTCAAGATTAATGAGCGAACCAGCGAAATCCTGGCAGAACGAAAAGAGTTAAATAACACTCTATATTCCCCTTCGGCAGCAACTTCTCCCCATGGACAATTGGGGTAAAAACTTTTCACTTACAACTCGGAGAAACACAAAATATTATTTCAAGAAAATCATGTTTTCCTTGCGCATTTCCCTCGTGAATTTTTATGCAATCAACTTATCACAAAAATTATGAATAACATTTGAACGCTCAAAGTTGGCAGACCAAAATGCAAGAACAGTTGGAAATAAATATAGTTTCGGATTCGGACAAATACGTTAATATAATTCGGAAAGAAATACGTATAGGGCTAGCTGTGGAATAGGGAACAGGAATTGAAACCCGAATGTTGATATGGATATATTATATATATATTACATTATACTATATATGATATTAATATTTCCACAAATAGATAAAAATTTATGAAGTAACTATATCAATATTTCTACAAGAGAAACATTTTATGGATGAGCCTTTCAAAAATATGTAACTTTCCTTAGCTAACCCATAGAGTTTAGATAAAAACTAAAAAAAAGAATGCAATTAAATTATTGCCTATAATTCTTATTGAAAGTTTGTTGTAGTTTCAGCAATAATTTGCATACAATTTTTTTACTAGTTTATTTTATTTTAAGATTTTTTTTTAAGACTTCCAGTAATACCTGAATATTTTAGCTGATTTTCCTGCTCTGTGTTAGTTTTTACTTTTTGTCTAAACTGGTTTATTTAATAGATGCAAATCCGCTTGGTTTGTATCTCAATCTGTGGCAATTGCAAAGCGACACTGGAGCCAACTGAGGCAGCTTCAATGGCGACAGGTGACAACTGACCAACTGTGGCGGGAACTTCCGGAGTGTGACATTGGTAAGAGCAGACTTAAGCCTATTAGCGCCATTAAGATGACAGCAGAAAATGGAAAATGGGAAAAACAGCAGAGGGAGGCAGCAATTACCTGCAAATCGAGCAATGCTCAGTTCCATCTGCCACTTGTCGTATCCGAGAGCAGTGTTGACAATTTTCTATTGAGCCGAAAAGTAAATGCAAATTTTCTTATAAAACAGCCAGATTTGACGGGAAAAAGCGCATTTGACAGTAGTGTATCAAAGACTATAAAGTGTGCAGCTAATGCGATTACAAGTTGAACAACACCAGAACCCATTACCCTGCCCATTACGATTTCCTTCATGCTCGAAGACCTTTTCAGCTGGTCAAGCAACTCTTTCAAAGCAGGCTTGACATAGCTGCATTCGGAGTAAATGTGGATTTTAAATTCCAATAAACTGAATTTAGTCTAAGAAACTTCTTGCTTTTGCAATAAACACAAATAGTCAAATAAAGCAATTAAAAGGAAAATAATTTTAAAATCTTTTTAAATTTCTAGTATTTTACTGCAAAGTTTTTACTTCATTCTTAATAATAATTTAAAAGTATAATTTTTAAGGAATTTCTTTCAGTGAATGGCATTGCCAAATTATGCAGAAAAAACGGAATATCTATGGATATAAAAATTATTATTATCACCCCCCAAATATCTGAAAACATCCATTTTCGTGTAACTTTGAATGCGCATAACTTTACCAAGACTCAACCGATTTTCAAGCGGTGTGGATTTTTAATAATTATTGGAGTTCGCAATTAAAATGTGGGCAAGAAATGCCATTCAAATTATTATACGTACTTAGTTCTAAGAATAGAAAATAGTCCAAAATTTGGCAGACTTGTTGCATTTAAAAATCATGGGAGAGTTTTTATATTTTACATAATCTATAGCTATTGGCAGAAATAATGTTATTTTCGGTCTGATTCTAATCTTTGCAGTCGGAAACACTTGACGTAACTTCACATAAAGCCCCAAAAGCCGCTAGTTGAGGGTTGTCATCTCATTATGCCAAGAGTCGGTTGGCAAGCGTGACAATGAGACAATGTCTGTCCAATTTCCACTTTCCACTTTCCATTTTCCACTTTTCACTTGCCTCTGTTGCGGTCTTAAGCCCTTTTTTCAGTCCTTCTTCCCCTTAGTTTTTATGATTTTTGCTGCATTTGCAGTGCAAGTCGCGTGCTGGTTGTATTTATGGCAGAGTTGCCAGCTTCTTTCAGTCAGCAAGCTGCCAGGGTTGTGTGCACACGAACAAAAATTAAATAGTAAATAGTTTACATAACTAGTATGTATAAAATAAAAATAAATTGAAATAAAAATTCATCAAATAAATGTTTCACATTTAAAAATATATACACAAAAAAAAAATTTAAATAATTATTATTAATTTTTTAAATAAATAAAATAATATTCATTTATTAAAAATAATGGTTATAGTTTTTTTTTAATGAAATTATTCTTAAGTAGAATTTTTGCTGTCTGCTCAACTTGGCCATTTTCGATCTAAGTGCTGTGTGAAGTAGAAAAGTCTTAAATTTTTCTCACTGTGTAGAAGTGTTGACAAGGCGAAAGGGCTGATGAAGAGCGAGAGTGATAACGGGAGTGGGAATGGAAGCTGTATTACTTCTGGACAGCAGCAATTTGCAGTTTTACGCTTACTTAAATTGTGTCTAAATGACGAGGGCCGCCAAGGGGAAAAGGCGTGCGTTCTAGTATTTTTTAGGGTAGTTCCGGCCCTTCACCTCCCCCTTCACCGTCCCATTCAGTTGTGGCATAAAGGGGTAAACCGTCCGCGTGTCGGCGTAAAAATTTTATTGTTATGTGCTTTGCCTTTAGCTGTGGTTCGACTCACAGCTCAGTTTATGTTGCCTGTCTGCTGTCTGCTGTCTACCCCTGGCCCCTGCGCCACCACGCCCCCACGCCCCCGACGTCTGGCCACAATCGATATTAATATTGGGGCATACAAATTGAAAATTATGACACACTGTGCGGGCTAGCAAAGGAATTTATTTATGTTTTATGGACAACACACTGGATTACAGCTGTAATACTCCACCCGAAACAATTCACACTCCACACCCCCCCCCCCAAATAAGGGTTAAACGTGCTCCATAGGGCATACAGCTTCAGAAGAAATTTCGACAAATTAACAGCTGAAAGAGGGCTGGAGATCTATGGAAGTATAACAGAAGCAGGAGATGTATATTGATCTATCTCGTGCCTCTTTAGCAGCTCGTGTATACGAAGGCTCCTTCTCATATGCTATGCAAATTACAAGAACAATTGCGTGCATTTTCTAATTTGCCATTCAAGAGCTTTAATTCAATTGCCTTAAAGTATGCATTTACACTTGCCCTTTCTCTCTCCGATACCCATGCCATTTGCCCTTCCCCCTTCCGCTATCTATGATTTATCTAGTATTTCGAGCTGGGGAAATTTGCATTTTGAAATCATTCTAAAATTAAAGCAATCGCATTAAAATGTATGGAAAACAATGAAAGCGACGCGTGCTATCTTCCAGCCGCATCTATTGCAAAAAAAAGCCAAATGAATGTTGATGCGTGTATCCCCCATCCCCCTTAAGGACATGCCTCCCCCTCCTATGATAAACCCCTGTCTATCCGAAACATGTGTGTGTAGCCTTGTATGGACTACCCTCGCGCATGGTGTTATTTGAGCCCAAGTCTGCGGCCTGTAACGTAATGTGATAAGAATGTAAAAAGGCACAGGCCAAGTAGAAATAGAAGCACAAGAATCCGGAAGCAGGCAAAACCCCCACTCGAAACCCTAACCTAAAAAGAAAACGAGAACACCCGAAAGCAACCCTCAAAAGTATGCGAACCCAAACCTCCAGCTCCATGGACTAAAATGCATGCGTTTCGTTTGTTTTTTGTGGTTCTCTCCAACTCTCTGTGTCTCTAGCTTGCTTTCAATGCAGTCTCCCTCACTCTCTCTCTCTCCCACTCTCCCTCTCTCTCACTCTTTCACTCTCTCTTTCTCTCGTCTTCTCCCTTACTCCATCTTGCTTGGTCCAGTTGTTTTTGCATTTCAGTCATTTGCATAATATTATTTCTTATTTGTTTTTATTTGCCTTTTGAGCAAATATTGTCAATTCCAATTGAATTTTGACATTAGTTTGGACAACTTCTCTGTCTTCTCTCTCTCTCTCCCACTCTCTCTCTCTCTCTCTCTCTATCTCTGTCTATCAACTTTGCCTTTTGCTCTGCTTTCCAGGGATTCACTGCGATTTGTCATGGTGGCTACAAAAAAAATCTGACAAATTGCCGAGATTTGTTCAGTAAAGTGAGCAGAATTTTTGCTGCTTTGCCGATACCCTACACTTGCAGAAAAAATCATAAAATATACCAGGTTCGGATTTCCTAAACAATTAATATTAATGCAAGGAAATCTCTTGAATTAAGTGTTTTTTTTGACACAAGATGAGAATTAAGGTCAATATTTCACATTGGAAAATATTCTCAAATAGGTTCTCAATTCATTGATGTTGTTAATTTAATTCTTTTATTTGAAGATAATTTTTTATTTTTAATATATTTTTTCCCCCAAATCTTACACCGTTTTCAAGTATATTTGTATCTATCTTAGTCGATGTTAAATTAATTAAAAATAAATAGCTGAAAACAAAATAAAGAATGTTTCACATTTGGCTGTTATTATTTATTTATATTACTTTATAATATTATATTTTTATGCCAAAAAATTAAAGAGTTAATTTGTAATAAAATACTAAATACTAAACACTAATAATAAAATATTATAAATACTGAATACTACATTCTAAATTATGAATCAAATTTACAACTGATTTCGATTTTATGTTGGTTACGTTTTATTTTTAAGATACTCTAAACAAAACATAAGACAGTTATTTATCTACAAAATGCCAAGAGTTCAAGGATGATCTGACTTTTTTTTCCAAGTGTAAAACAGCTTCTACTTTTCTGGCTTATGGTCTTTTGGATTACCTGACCAGCGAGTCGTGTGTCTCTTAGCCTCAAACCTTTGCTACGGTTTATGTTGGCCAAAATATGGCTACACTTGTAAAAAAAAATGCTTGAAAAAAGCAAATACCTAAGTCTGCTAATTGTGAGTTTTGCCCAGTGCACAATGCACATACCACAAAAAGCATAAAAAAAAACACAAAAAACAGAAAAAAGCTAAAGGATATGCGAAAATTGAAGCGATGCCAAAGGAATTTCCCGTTGACATTTTTTAATTTTACACTTGACTGACTGACGCGAACCGGACTTCGCGCTGCTCTCCTGTTTTTCCCATTTTCCTCGCTTTTCCCACATATAGCAGATACTGTCTGTCAGAGATTACAGCAGGTAATGCCAATATCCACCCTCTTCTGCCCCTCGCCTATGCTCTGCCTGGTCCCTGAAGTCTCATAAATAAAGTTGATTTCATGTATTTTCTATCAGAAGCCAGAGCATATAACTTAACTTTTGCAATCATTTGTAACTCGCATACACTGAAAACAATCTAAATGTTCTATCGTAGCGTCATCAAAACTTCAAGAAAATCATATGCCACGCCCCCTTTACGCCCAAAAATTAATACAACTCACACAACCTCGTGTTTCTTAACATAAAAAGTTGAACAACAAGCGTAATATTAAGCATAGAATGTTGGTATTTGGAACATATACTCTCTAATAGTATTATATTTAACTATCCTAAAAAGCGGATTAAAATCGGTTAATAAACACAGGAAATATTGTTTGTTTAAAAATACCTTAGAACTACTGTATACTACAACTGGAATCATCTGCAGGAGGCATTTAAGCAGCTTCCACAGACACAGATACAGATGGAAGTTAGAAGATAGATTTCAGCAGCCTCTGATACTGATAATTGCGGCTTAAAGCCGCTGTGGCTGGCAAACGAATTCATGGGGATTTGGAAATACTTGGCCAATGTGTAAACGTGTAAATGCTGCCAACTGATGAGCTGATGGACTCAGTTCTTAGCCGAATGTCCCGAGCAGATGGCAAGAACAACGGCAACTGCGACTGACACTGCACAGTGGGCCAAGTCTCTAACTTTTTGGTTCAAAATTGAATATTGATGAGAAAGATATAAGTAAATAAAATCTATTGGCATTATTACTCACGAAGTAAGGTCGAAAAGGAGCATCTAGAGAGTTCCCCCGACCAAAAAATTATAATACTTCCCATCATTTTGTATTCATTCTATAGTATTTTATTATATTTTGTTGAATTGTGGAACATACTTTGATAACACATATGAAGCTGTAATATTGCGGCTTGTTTCGTGCTAAAGGTGTTTGAAAACTATGAGGTAGGTGCGGTTTTTAGTGATTTGCGGGGGAAGGGGGGAAGTAATTCAAAATCTAAAACAAACTTGTTCTGCTTACTGAATAGGCGAACCTTAATCCCAAATTTGGTGTCCCTAGCTTTAATAGTTGCTGAGATCTAGGTGTTCATACAGACGGACAGACAGACAGACAGACGGACGGACGGACGGGCATGGCTATATCGATTCGTCTTGTCGTACTGATCAAGAATATATATACTTTGTGGGGTCTCCCACGCCTCCTTCTGGGTGTTACACACATTTCCTCTTTGCACTAAGTTAATAGACCTTTCTTACTTTTTTAAAGTAAATGGTCTAAAAAACAAAAAAACAAAATTCGTAATTTTTAGCGATACAGCCCAATGTGCAGGGGCAGGGGCAAGGGCAGGGTCTGAAGCTGGGGTTAGATGTATGCAAATTGCGGAACAGACTGTTTGGCTTTGATTTGAGGCAGAGCAAATAGAGGGCGGGCAATACCAAGTGGTATCTGCGAGTATCTGGATGTATCTGGATGTAACTGGATGTATCTGGCACCTTTTGCCTCCTGCTGTTGCATATTTACATAGCTGAGGCACGTGTCTAGTCCAGTATTGGTTGGATTGGACCTTTTGCTTTTTGCAGTAATCGTCATGAGTTGGGCGAAATGGAGAAATCGAGAAATGGAGATATGAAGAAATGTTATCAAGTCATTTGCATATTGGCGTGTTTATGTTGAGAACATGATTTTGGTTATTAACATTATTTAATTTGTGTGTTTTGCCTGAGCGAACTGCAAAGGAAATGCAAATTTCCTTCGGAAAAACCCCTGCGGAAATTGTTCAATATCAAAAGCGAAACTTGCAGAGACAGCAAAAAACGAGTTTTCCATTTTCCATTTGCCATTCGCCATATTTTTTTAAATTTTATTTATTTACTTTCTGTTTTTGTATTTTTTGAAGATTTGTTTGCTTTGGCTGGCGTTAATTGCAATGTTTTTAACAACATTTTCCACTCCAAGCTCAAGCAGATTTTTCTCTTTGTCTCCCCCTTGCCAGCATTCCAGTAGTACTTGAGACCTATAAATAATGCCAAGTACTCGCCATCTCTTTCGCTGTATTTTTCACTTTTCTTTCAGACATTTTTGTTGTTGCTTTGCATGCCCATTTAATTGCCGGCATTTTGGGCAGTTCGCAGTCTATTTCACTTTCAGCTCCATTTCCCTCCTCCGCCCCCGACATCAGCTTCAAGTGCAAATCTAGTTTTCCATAAATTATGTCCAAAGTAATCGGCTGACCCTGCCTCAGTTTTCAAAATAAACACTGCACTACAGCAATCAAGATAATGAATTAAAAGCAATTTGTGATTTCTATAAAATTATTACGGGATTAAAAAAAAACAAACAAGAACTTCTATTTTATTTATTTATTTATTTGTTTATTTATTTATTTAAATTCGCAGGGTCAATAGAGAATGTCATTAGCTAGTTACGTACCAAATTACAAGTCAATAACTTGCAAACTGTGGCTGCAGTAGCTTTTGCGATTTGCGGGGAATGGAGGGAAGGTATCCAAAATCTAAAACAAACTAGTGCTGCTTACTGAATAGGCGAACCTAAGTACCGAATATGGTGTCTCTAGCTCTTATAGTTGCTGAGATCTGGGTATTCATACAGACGGACAGACGGACAGACGGATAGACGGACATAGCTATATCAACTCGGCTAGTCGTCCTGATCAAGAATATATATACTTTGTGGGGTCTGCCAAAACATGCAGCAAATTTTTTTTAATGAGTTTTCATCACGCGTGATTATAAATACACAATAAAAAGCAATAAATCTTATGAAATATGCAGAAAAAAACACACACTTGTAGCATAGTGTAGCAGACATTAAAACATTAATTTATGCCATGTGTTTTGGTGAATTTTGTTGGCCAGTGTTATCGGCAAATCGACAGTCTGGCAACCCTCGGTTGTCTTGTCTTTGTCGTCTGCTGCAGCTTCAGCAACTTTGGCTCCCTTTGTCTTCTTCTTCATCTGCTTCATCTGGTGCTGCTTCCTTAACTGCTTCTTCTTGCTCTCCCCTCCCACCCACCGCCACCCACTGCGATGCTGTCTGCCACATTTTGTGGCACGTCTGAGCGCTGTCTCGCCGCCTGTCGCATCGCATTGCCATCGTCATCGCATTGAGTTGGGTCCAAGGGCTGTTGCCATGTCCGAACTTTCGTTTGGGGCTTTTCATTTCGTTGGCTACGCATCCGCATCCGCATCCGCATCCGCATTCGCATTCGCATTCGCATCCGCATTCTTATGCTGATGTGTGTGCGGATAAATGTCTGTATGCCAAAACTTTCACCTGCGCTGTGCTCTCTGATAAATGCCTGATTTTATTTGATTTGAATTGATTTGGCTGCCGTTCAGCTGGAAAAGTCTTCTCCTCAACTGATTTACTGGATGGTTTTCCCTCTGCTAATTGCCAAAACTAAATAGGCTAAAAAGTCAGAGCACAATTTCTTGGTTTTTGGCGGTTTTCCCAGAAATTCAGCAAAAGCTTCAAATGCTCGCAATCGCCACAAAGTATGCAATAACGAAAACATTGTCGGACATCAACACACACAAAGTGAATGCACGCATCGCGAACTCGCCCGCCGTGGCAACCCTGGCTCCACCTCTCCCCCCCGGTGGCAATCCTAGCGCAAAATCCCAGCTAACAACTGGCCAACAATCTTGACCAGACAAAGTTTTCCAATACCCTAGCTGCATGGCGCTCTAGGCAGAGCATATTCATTGCCAAGTTCATTTTTTGCACTTCTTATCCTTTCTAGGCTTCCTATTCATCCAATACTTCCAATTGTTTAAATATTTTCAACATATATCCAATTATTCTTAAACTGGCTATGCTTCCAATATCATTCTGATTTCTTTATATACTATACATTATATCCTTATATCAGTCTATCTTTACCTAGTATTCGTCCCATAAATCCCATCTCCCCAATATTTAGGAATATCTTCCTTTCCACCTTCAACAATTTCTTTTTTTTGTCTACATCGCTTCCTAATTTAGTTTCAATTTTATAAAATATTTATCGCACATAACCTTTCCTATTAGTATTTCCAGTATATTACATGCATTCTATACTTTGCATCCTACCAATACTTTCAATTTGTATTATTCATTGTAGTCATATACATACATAATTTCCTTGCTATATATCGAATCTTTTCCTTAATTGCTATCGCTCCTATACTTCCTATCCTTTCTCTAAGTTCTATCATTCTCGTACATTCTATCCTATTTCCTATTATTCCAATACTTCCCGTATTTATTCGATCTTACCAATACTTTATATATCACACTTCCTACCTACACAAATCTTCCAATCTTAACAAAACTTTTCATCCTTTCATCACACTTCAATATTATATAGTTGTAGTATGAGTTTTCAATGAATCTTTCTCATGTATTTCAAGGGATTTTCCCTGCTGAATTTTACAGGATATTCCCCTGTCTTGTGCTATGTTGTAGGAACTACATTTTGTAGTTTTGGCGCTTTCGTTTTAGTTTTGTGGGTTGTTAACCTCAGCCTCAAGCGAAAACCTCATCAACAGCTTAGACTTTGCTCTGTTTTCTGTTCTCTCTGGCAATTGAACAACGACTTCCACTCGGAGGACATTTTTACTGTGAGCATGGCAAAAACTTGTAGCATACGTTTCGGGACTAGTGGAGCAAGAAGTTGACGGGGGTAAAAAATAAGGAAGACGTAAAGAATGTACCGAAAAAAAACGTCTTCAAGCGAAAGTAAAAACAGCGCAGACAGACAGATCGACAGACAGTTGGCAGTCAAAAGTTTTTTGATTATCTTAATTGCGATTACGGTAACGCCAACTACAACCCCAGAACCCAAAAACCCCCAACCGTCCAACCTCATGCCATCCCCAAGCACCACATGCGTGCATAACCCCAACAATCAGACACACCGACAAACCAACAGACAAACAGACGGACAGACGGACAGACAGACAGTTAGATAAATAGATAGATAGATGGAATTGATAGCCTACATAGCGCTTGTGTTTTTGTTGGGGGAAGTTGGTTTGGCGGTTGCCGGGAGAAACCCCAAAACGCAGACGAACTGAAATTAGGCAGACAACTCTAGACATCTTCCCCACCCACTGCCGTCCGGGCTCTTCTCCTAAAATTAACAAGATTGACCCTCCCGGTGTGCGAGGCGGAGAAGCTGAAAGAGAAGGAGAAGGAGAGAAAAGCAAAACTGCGGCCTAGCAATGAAAGAAATTGGACTATCAAAAAGCTGAGTGCAAAAAGTTTTGTTTCGGGTAAGTTTATTACTTGGCCCCATGACGTACAAAATAGTACTATGAATAGGGTATGTCCGGCTAAGACGCTACTCTTAAATCACTGTTCTCTTGAGAGTATCGTTGAAAAAAATATTATCCCTGTTTTTTTAAATACTGTGCTCAGAATTTGTTCCGAAAATTTGGATGGGAGTAATATTTACATCGTGGGCTGATTATAACTTCTAAATCCATTTTTTTTTTAACTTTGAAAGCGCATAGCTTCACTAAAACTCACCATCTGTTTGTGCGGTGTGTTTTTATCTGAATAATTTGAGGTTAAAATAATAATTTAAGCATGGAATACAAGAAAAAAAATACTCCTGAAAAAATATGCAATTCTCGGTAAAATAAATTTTTGTAACTTTGAATGCGCATAGCTTTGCTAAAACTCACCAGATGTTCATGCGGTGTGGTTTTTCTGAATCATTTGAGTTCGAAATTAAAATTAGAGTATGAAATAAAAGAAAAAAATATTTGAAATTTTTTTTGAAAATTTTGAGCTTTACTTCTTAAAAAATATGCAATTTACGAAAAAAAATTTCTGTTTTAAAATACTAAAATTTGAATCGTAAACGAATTGTGTTTCAAAATTATGCAGAAAAAACTAAACATGATTGCATTTGATCGAAAAATTTAGATTTTAGGGGAAATTTATATACTGCTATAACTATATCTGTGACTTTTTGCACTCAATGATTTCTCGCAGTGTAGCTGAGCCTGTCATCAGCTCATTGCACGTTTCTTGTTGTTCATTTGCTTGTCGGCCGTTCGCTGTCTGGGGGCTTAAAGTTTGCCCAAAAAGCAAAGCCAGAAAAAAGTTTCGTGAACTGACAAACCGAGTCAACCCCAACCCCTGACCGCATTCCCCACAGGGTATTACAATTGGAAAATAATCATAGTTGGGTATACAATACACGGCAAATAAAGTGCAGGGAATGGGAAATTTCTGATTATGCTGGGGACTGCAAACAGCCGCTCGGGGGGTCAGGGGCCGGGTCCACAGGGCCAGTTGCAGCTAATCTACTAACAATGTGAGAAACAGGCTAATAGAAGTGTCTTCCAAGCCTCCCCAACCCCAATACTTCAATGCTTCGCCTATAAGGTTGCAAGCCAACTGCTCTTTAATTGCCAGCCGTAAAATCCAATAATGTTGCCTTATTGATTTTGTTGTCCACACAGCAAAATAATATGTGCAACCTTATCTACCCCACAGTAAGTGCATACATATATGTAGTATCTATAGGGTAGAAAACAACATGGACACTATGCAACAAGGTATCGGAATTTATGCGTCATAGATCTATAAGCCAAGAGAGCTAAGAGTACAGTAGATATATCGAGCCCCTCCCGCGTAAAAATCATAAGCGGCAAACGCAAATTTTACAGGAGAATTTTTTTTTCGCGAGAACGCGTTCGAAATTCGCAGCAAATATGGCGCTTACGATATATTTGTCACGCTGATATCTCAGTAAATAATTTGAATTAAATTATGCAAATTTTTGCATAGGTGAGTTGATCGATTATGTACATAATTGCATCAAAAACTGAAAATCGAAAAAATGCTGGTTATGATTATTTCGCGGGAAAGTCTCGATATGACAATACTATCTAAATAAGCCCAGAACTTAACTTGTCATATATAGATACACAAATAATAACGAAAGAATCTACATTTCTACTATATCGGTTGGCCTACAAGCAAGATTTCATATGACTCAAATGACCTACACTCGAAGGAAAGTCCATAATAGACTTAAGCTCGAATTTATCAGAATTTAATTAAATTAAAAGTTGAACATAATTTTTGGATATAGACAAGGATTATATGTGGAAACAAATAAGAACTAAGCCAAATTAGACCAAGGTGATTGGTTTTAATTAAATTACCATACTAAAATGCATTTGCTATAAAGAATTGTGATAACTATCCTAATTCCAGTGCTGCAGAATGTCAAGTTATAGTGTTATATATGTTCCATATATCGGTTACAAAATAGTACAAATAGTTATACGCAATGGAAGAATGCTGGAATTATTTCACAAGAATATGTGTGTCTAAGAAGACAAAAGTGCAGGTTGCAATCGCTTCAATTTGAGTTCGATTTTACAGCTTTTATGAGTTTTCCTAACGACAGGATAAACCACTTTGCGGCGTAGTGATATGCACAGGGGATGGGCGAAGGAAGTTGAGGCAGATCGCAGATGAGGGAAAATGTAAGTGGGGAGTAAGCGAGGAAAGTCTCTTTACTTTATGCAAATAATGGGCACAATGTGTCATTCGCCGTCGCCGCTGACAACTTTGATGAAGCGTCTCGCGGGCTGACAGAATCAATGCGGATGCGGATGCGGATGTGGATGCGAATGTATATGCGGATGCGGATGAGAGAAAAGCACACACTGAGAGAAAAGCAGACAGCGAAGTATCGTCAATTTCAAAGGCGTTCAAAATTCTAGTACTTCTTATTGGCGTTTTGTCAGCTTCAATGTTGTGCAATATTGTTTCATTAATATCTTCTGTGTTTAGTAACTCATTGCAATGCGCTTTTTAGGGTGGTTAAATATAATGATAACGATGACGTATCAACTATATTATAAATTTTGTAATCCCATTTGGCAGTTTATCGCTAGTTAAATTAAAAAAGTAAATAAATTAATACTTTAAAAATTTCTGTATTACTTAATCAGTTTAAGTAAATTTGTGCTTAAGTTTTGTGGTTTTTCTCTGAGTGCAGACATGTGGCTGCTGTGAAGTTTGTAGGGTGGGGGGAACTGCTGTAGAGGGGCTCTGGCGGTATTTTGGGTGGCCCAAACAGCAGCAACGTTGCGCTCTCTGATATGAGATGTATAAAATATTGGCTGTCTGCGCGAGGGGGCATGGGGCTATTAGATGAGCATGTGAGGGGCATGTAGTGGAAAGAAGGAGGGGGGAGGGGTTTGTAGAAATTCAACTCAAAAGAAACGAAACGAAACGCAACGAAATGAAATGAAACGAAACCTGGGAATTCAATTTATATGCAAATTATATGCAGGCGTCAAGACAAATATCACATAAGTAAAACATGAGGCAGGCCAGAAGTTGGTAAGGGGAGTATGCGGGAAGGGAAAGTGGAGGGGAAAGGGATGGGAAAAGGGGAGTGAAAAGGGGAAGGGGAGCTTGTGCGTTCAGCTATGCGTAAATATTTTCATAATATTTATTTAAAATGTAATTATGCCTGATATGTGCACTGTAAACAAATGCGGCAAATCAGATCAAAATTCGGTTCTCAACGAAGCTAAACAAAATCGGGTTTCCTTAAATTGAAAACGTTATGCATCCAAAAAAATTAAAAAAAAAGTACGATTCGGTATCAATTGGGATAAGCAAATAGGAATGTGAATATTTTATGCCTGACATTTAAATATTTTTTAGAAATTAATTTCAATTTTCAATTATCTATTGCTCTTAATTTATTTTAACTATTTAATTTTATTTGATTTTATAATTAATTTAAATTCGCATTTTAATTCAAATAAATAAATAAATATCTAAAGACAACGCTGGGATTGTTTTACCAGTTTCTCTTTAAATTGCACAAATTCCAACGAATTTTCATTTAAATTCATTAAAATATAAGGAAAAATTTAATTTAAACTTTGGTATATTTAATATATATTTTTCTAATTCTGTTTTATTTTATTTGCAATAAAACACACATATATCATTTGAATAAATAATGTAATATTATTAAAGTTGACACAAGGACAGCTAACATTTTAAATTGAAATAAATTAAGATTACAAAAAAAGTGTGAATTCAATAAATAATTGTTTGCAGTGTAGCGACAGTCTCTATGTAAAATATCGCACGCCATCCTCGTAATCCTCGCGTATATCGTATACCGTGGGCGTGTACTTTGGCTTCTTATTGCATCCACATGGTTGCTCATCCCGATACTCCTTCTTGCCGTACTCCTTCTTTTCGTACTCCTCCTTCTCGTAACCCTCCTTCTCGTACTCCTCCTTCTGGCACTTCTTCTTGCCGTACTCCTCCTTTTCGTACTCCTCCTTGTGGCACTTTTTCTTGCCGTACTCCTCCTTCTCGTACTCCTCCTTCTCGTACTCCTCCTTCTCGTACTCCTTCTTGCCGTACCCCTTCTTCTCGTACCCCTCGTTTTCGTACTCCTCCTTCTCGTACTCCTCCTCGGACTCGTAGCCGTAGCTGCGCTCCGTGGTCGTCTTCGTCTCATAGCAATCTTTGTAGCCGTCCGACTTTTTGATCTTCTTGATCAACTTCTTCTTGGCCTTCTCCTCGAGCTTCTCCTTCTTGTCCTCAAAGAACTCCAGCTGCTTGAGCTTCTTGTCCTCGAACCATTGCTTCAGCTTCTCCCATTCCTCCGCCTTCTTCTCCTCCTGCGCCGCCCACCAGCTGCCGAAGTCCAATTTCTTCAGCTCCTCCTTGGAGGCCTTCTCATCCAGCAAGTCCAGCTTGGGCAGCTTGAATAACCAGGCTTGGCTCTGTTGTAGTGCTAGAGGGGCAGAAAGAAAGATATAGGGAGAATGGGAAATTTTAGATCTAGTCTTAAGAGAGAGGAATTTAGACTCTACGCCTTACCCAGCATGAAGAGCATTAGGAGCCTCAACTGTTGTCTCATTGTGGATATTTGTCTTGAGCTTCGACTGCGCTTTGACTGTGTCTTCTTGGCCTTGCCACTAGGCGCTTTTATACGCAAGTACGATGAGATTGCAAAAGAGAGAGAGAGAGGGAGAGAGGGAGAGAGGGAGAGGGGGAGAGAGGGAGAGGCTCAGCACGTGGCTGCAGCTGTCGATAAGCACGTGCTCAGCGCTTGGCAATCGCTGAGCTCTGAACTCTGAGCTCTGAGCTCAGCTGCCAGATATCTGCAGTCTCTGTCCATTCCAGCAAAAATTTAATGAACAAAATATTCAAAGAAATTGCTAAAAATAAATAAATAACAAATAAAACAAATGCTTGAATAAACAAAATAAATATACAACATTGAAAATAATAATAACAAGCAAATAATAAATATAAAATAAACAGTCCATCAATTTTCAATGTAAATATATGTATATGTTTTAAGATACTCAAAAATATATATATTAAATTAATCATAAATCAATAAAAAACATAAAAATTATTTATTTATTTATTTATTTACAAGATTAAATATTATACATAAAAATATAATAACTAAGGGAAGGGAGTGAAACATTATTCATATACTTTACAAATTTTAAATATACATATATTTTTGAAATATTAAAAACCTTCTTTATATGTAAATGATAAATAGTTGAATACAAATAAATAATTAAGAGTATAATAAAACATATTAAAAATAAGATTAACCTACAAAATTAAAAATAAATATATTTTTTCAATATCATAATACAAAATAATATTTATTTATATAATTTTAAAATAATATTTATATAAGTATATATAATAAATAAATAAAACAAATACAATTAGGCATAAAAACAAATTTTGTACATAAATTTATATTTTCAATTAAATCAAATTAAATAAATAAATACATAAATAAATACATTATAAATAACTAATCACTATTAAAATAAATAAATAGTTGAACCAAAAATAATTAAAACCAAATCAACATACCATACAATTAGCTATATATTTTGAAACATCTTCTAGGTTTGCTAAAAGAGTACTCTGAAACCCGCCCGCTAAATTGGCAACGCTGGTCGACTGTCGGATTGATTAACTTGAGTATTTTGGGCATAATTATGGACTGGAGGGGTATTGGTCAAGTTTAATTGAATGCGTTTCTGACAGAGGGCGAAGTGAGCATTTTTGTAGCCAAAGCTAATTGACTGAGCTACTGACATCAAGTGATGGACAGTGATGCCAAAGTCGCGTTTATTCCGACAGAATAGGCTTTTTTAGGTGGAATTGTTGGAAAAAATATAAAACTTTAGATAGATAGCAGTTCTATTTTTTTTTTTAATTTCAGAAAACTCATAAAAACTTGATGCAATAATCAAACAAATAAAAATGGAACAATTACTATTTTAAAATAATTCATGAAAATATTGTGGTTGAAAAGACAAACGGCAAATATAACTTTAATCGGCAGTAATATTACTTTGGTTATTTCGGGCTGTAACTTTCCCGATTATAAAATTGGAAGCTCAATTTTTAGTAAAACCCATGTAAGGTCTATGGAATAATTCGGCATATTTCTAGTTTGTTTTTGCAATATTTTCTAGCTTTTTTTTTGTATATTTTCGCAAAAAAGGCAACACTGACAAAAAAACTTAGGAGAGGGGAGTGAAGGGAACGAAGGGTGTGGTTGGGAGGTTGAATGGGGAGGGGGGAGGAACAGCTGGTGTGTTGATGTGTTGAAAGTGGAAGTTAAATTGTATTTGTTTAGTGCGCCTGGACACACGGCAGGCGAGTGGAAACGTGCCCCAGCCTGACGTCCGTCCCGCCCCATGCCACGCCCTTGCCCACAACCACGCCCACTCCTTGACTCGTCGTTGCACTGAGAGAATAATCAATAGTTTTCGTGCAGGATTTAAGCCAGTAAACTCTTGATTTTTAAGTAGGAGCACGGGCGGGTGTTAGAGCTGGGTTCGATTTTTAATTTTCAAGAATCGATCTTATAATCGTATAAAAATCGATTTACTCGATGAATCGAAATAAATGGTGGCAGATCCTGAATTGCACGAAATTGCATTGCGCGAAAAAATCGATTCTCAAGAAAATAATATTGATTTAATTGTTCACAAAAAGAATCGATTAAATCGAATCGTAATCGAATCGAAGCCCAGCTCTAGTGGGTGTGTATTAGTGAAACATAGAAGCGAGGATCTACTGCTGTCGGTTACGTCCGACTGTAGCCCATTTCTGAAACAAAGCTAGTTTCACTTAAGGGCTTTAATTTGTAAAACGAATCATGCGTTATTTTTCTGAGTGTATTTGCAGCAAATATATTTTCGCACAGGCTGTTGCTGCAACACGTGTGTGTTGTTTGTTGTGTTGTGCGTGTGTGTGTGCGTGTGCGTGTGTGTGTGTGTGTGTGTGTGTGTGTGTGTGTGTGTGTGTGTGTATGTGGCTATTTGTGCTGTACAAACAATTTGCTAAATTAATTGCACACCAACTGCTGTTTGCCTGCATCTGCATGTGTGTGAGAATGTGTGTGTGTGTGTGTGTATATGTGAGTAAATGTGTATGTGTGTGCGTGTTCATTCACTTTTTTCTCGCCTAAACACAAAACATTCACTTGCATACGGCAACATAAATTCTCAGATTGGCCAACAACAAATTTGCAAATTTTTGCCAGTTTTTTTTTGCCATTTTTTTTTTTTGCAACCATTAAAACTTGCGTTACACGCAAAAAAATTCGGGCCCGAAATTTCCAATGGAAAATTTGTAATGGAAAAATTTGGCTTTGGTCAGATAGAACTATTTCGAATGTGCCCAGCATTCTCATCAGTGATTAAAAACAATGAGATTAATAATCCTTGGTGGTTTTAAAATCATTATACGAAGTTTAAATAATTTACAGAGTTCAATTTAATAAATTCGTAGCTGCTAAGAAATGAATTATCTAAATATTGCATTAACTAGTTTTAAGTAACATTATGTAGTTAATAATACCCCCATTTTAAAAAATCTCGCGCGCTCTGGCGCGCTCGACCTGACAGTCGGGCAAGCCCGACTGTCTTATACCCTGTGCCACAGCTCGCGCTGCGCGCTCGCCCGTTCAGTATATAATAAAATTCTTTAAATATAATTTAATCTATCTGACAAGGTGGCAACGCTACCGCCAAAACTCAATTTGGCACATGGTATGGCGATGAAGGTGGCGCTCGAACACTTGTCGCTTGGTCTCTGACGTCACGCGTCACAGACTTTTGTTATTTTGCGCAATCTTATTTTGGTACCTTGCAATTGGTGTTGTTTACATGCGTACATGTACACATACATGTATGGTATTCGTCTATTCTACATGTATGTGTGTTTCTGTTTATACATACACACATACACTTGCTGGGCTGCAGGGCCCGTGCGAAGCAATACATGCAGTATTGAGTAGCTAATATCTCCTATGTTTATTAACCGATTTTAATGCGCTTTTCAGGATAGTTAAATATAATAGAAGAGAGTATATATACCAAAAACCAACATTCTATGTTTAATATTACGCTTGTTTTTGAACTTTTAAGTTCAAGTATTTCGTAGCTTATATCTCCTGTGTTTATCAACCGATTTAAATCCTCTTTTCAGGATAGTTAAATATAATAGTAGAGAGTATATGTTCCGAATAACAACATTCTATGCTCAATATTACGCTTGCTATTCAACTTTTTGTGTTAAAAATTCGAGGTTATGTGAGTTTTATTGATTTTTGGGCGTGAAGGGGGCGTGGCATCGACGATTTGAAATAAACTTGATCTGCGTATTGAATACACCTACCGATAGCAACCAAAACGGCATCTCTAGCTTTTGTAGTTTCCGAAATCGACGCGTTCATACAAACGGACAGACAGACAGACAGACAGACAGACAGACAGACGGACATGGCTATATCGACTCAGCTCGTCTCCCTGATCAAGAATATATATAGTTTGTGGGGTCTGCCACGCCTCCTTCTGCCTGTTACATACATTCTGACAAAGTTATTAACCCTGTTTTCCCATTTTTCAATGGGCACAGGGTATAAAAAGAAAATTAGGGAAAAATTTGGCGATATTGAAAAGCGTGGCTTCGTTTTATTTTATTTACTTTGTTATTTTTTTTTGTTTTTGAATTTAAATTACAAGTATGAAAACCACACAAGTTGTATTTTTATTTTTATTTTTTTAAAGTCACTTCCTCGAGCATTAGTTTATTTTTAAACTCGCACTCACGATTTCTTTGCATTATTTAGCTGAAATATTTTACGATTATAACGGCTATAAGGTCGTAGGTGAACTGATTGTTCAGATCTGTCCACATTTGGCATAATACAGCATAATGCAATTTGTATTTTATTTTTGCTGATTGTGCTTTGTGATTAAATTATCAGATTTCTGTGGCATTACAGTTGTTCTTCATATGTCAACAAGTGTTTGCTCGGTTTAATTTTATTTTACCGTAGCTTGCCGCTTAAAGCACACAGAGAGAAAAACAACTAAAAATATGTATATACAAAATTTGCGTTATTTACGAGTAAAATGCAGCGTAAGCAAATTTACAAACAGCAAAAAAAATGTAGAGCGGCAGCAAAAAGCAAAAAACCAAATGAAATAAATATAAATAAAATAAATATAAATCAGGGACCGAAAATAATTATGAGTTTAAAAAAATCAAAGCCCAAAAAAGTCTCTAAAACATGTGGGAAAAAATACACACAAGTCATTTTTGAACGCCAAATTCGAAAACACAATAAACTTTTATTTTAAATTTTTTTTTGAAAAAAATTGTTTTTTAATTTTTATAATTAATTTAAATAATACAAATAAAAAATAATTTTTATTTTTGATTTTTATTATAAAAACTCTTGACTCTTTTTTTTTAAACTATATACCAATTTTGTTTATATTTAAATTACCAATTACTACTTTAATTTTAATTTTTGACTTTTAATTTTTGTCTCTTAGATATTTTTTAAATTGAAATTAATTTGGAAAATAAATAGTTTGAAATGGAATAGTTCTGTAAATTTGCTAATTGTTGGTTTGGTTTAACGTTGTGTTTTTCCTCAGTGTTGGGATATCGTTGCAATATCGATATTATCGATAAGCAGTTAATATCGAAATTATCGAAAATGTTTACGCGCATATCACTTTGAAAATATGCCATTATTTTTGTAAGAAAATTAAAGCTGGGAATTTGTATAATGTGTTATGTTTGAAAATATTACTCTGTTTTTATTTAAACTTTTAGTGTTCAGGAATTTAAATAATTATTTATAATAATCTGTTTGATAAATTAATCTGTTCTTAGTTGAACATTTAAATAGTTGAAGAGTTTAAATAATCTGGTTTGTTTGCTTGCTGCATTTGCTTAAACTAATTATCGATAAACATTGGAAATATCGATAAGAGTGTATATCGATAACGATATATTCATTCTAAGATGCAATGCGCTGATTTTCGATATTGCCCAGTTGCAGTGGCAACTCTGGCAGCGGCTCCAGCAAGATCTCGTCATCATAGTCAGGGTTGTCGTCTGTGGTTGTTGTTGTTGCTTCTGTTGTTGTTGTCGATGTTGTTGTGGTGCTGCGACGTCTGTATCTGCGTCCCTTGGGTCCATAGCGTCCCCTGCGAGGCTTCTTTGTTGTCTCCTCAGTTGTTGCTGCTGTCGAAGATGTTGTTGCTGCTGTTGTGGTGGATGTTGCTGCTGTTGTGGTGGATGTTGCTGCTGTGCTGCTGCTGTTGCTGCTGACTTCTGTGGCTGCACTTGGAGTCATTGTTGCTGCTGTTGTGGTGGATGTTGCTGCTGTTGTTGTAGCTGTTGCTGCGGTCGAGTTGCCTGCAACAGTTGTTGCTGCTGTTGGCGTCTCAGTTGCAGCTGTTGCTGTTGTTGCTGCCGTTGCTGCTGTGGTTGTTGTTGGCGCTGTTGCATTGTCCGTTGGCTCGACGGCATCAATAATCTCACTTAAATTGATTACAATCGTCTCATTGGTCCGCGTCCCGTTCGCCAGTTGCAGCACATTGTTCGAGCTGACAATTGTTGCCACAAGCGCAGAGCTTTGTGCCCCACACAGCTGCATGCAACACGCTGCAGCAACAGACAAGATTTCAGCAGATTCAGAAAGATGTTGCCAAAAGAGGGATGCAGATATTAATAAATGCAACAAAAGGCAAAGACATATATGAAATAAATTAATTAATAAGTAAACAAATGAATTAAGAATTAAATATGTAAATAAATAAATAAATAAAATTATAAATGAATAAATATTTGACTGACGCTGTAAATTAAAAGTCATTGTACTTAAAACATTAGCAAAATTGTTAAGCAATAAATAAATAAATAAGTAAATTTATAAATTAATAAATAAATAGATGAATAATTTAATAAATGAATAAATAAGTAAAGAAATAATAAAGTAAATATATACATATCTAAATGAATATATATGTAAATAAAAATATAATATGTAAATAAAAATATAATACAATATATAATAATATAATGAATTGGGTGCATATGTTAGGTATATAAATAAATTATAAAATAATTAAATACGTAAATAAATATATGAATGTAAATAAACAAATGAATGAATAACCTAATAATTAAATAAATAAATCAATAAACAAATGCTAAAATAAAGAAATAATTATTTAGGTGCATAAGTATGTAAATAAATTAAGAAACAATTAAGAGAAAAAAACCCTATCATAATACAAATTTAAATTTTCCTCAACAAGATTCGCAGAATTGTGTAATCGTCTTCTAAAATATGCAATAAATAAATTCCAACTTATTTCAAATTATTTTGTTAAAAAAATATATGAACGAGGCAGATCAGTGGGCCAGAGGCTACAGTCGGACGTAACTGACTGTTGGAGACCCTTCACTTTGAGTATATGTACATACAAACACAATCAGAGGCACACACATTAAGTTACCCGCGAATGCAAGGCATGTATGAATATTTGTTTTCCCAAGCTACTAGAAAACTTTATGCAATATACAATTAAATTTTTTAGGTTTTGTGAAATATGTTAAGCTCACTTCGGAAATTTGACAACTTTCAATTAAACTTCTCTAATAATTATGGGTGTTGAAAGTGTTTGCGAACTTTTGCGCATGACAAAGGTAATTGAAAACTGCAATTAAATGCATGGAAACTAATTAAATTTGAAATGCGAGCTCGTTCTGGGAAATATGACGAATGAACTGGCGAAAATATTTGAAACCGAATGCGAATCAATTTGAACTTTAGACTCGAATAGGGAATGTGACTCCGTTTGATGCATGTTTTGTGGCAGACTAATTACCTAATGTTGTCACCACAACGGCAACAATTAATTGCCGACGTGCCGGCAACATAATTATGCCAGCAGTTGATGCCGATGCTGATGTTGATGTTGAGGCTGATGTTGAGGTTGATGTTGAGGTTGATGTTGTTTTTGTCATCCTGGTCGTTGCTTAATTAGACTCTGGTATTTGGCTGCTGTTGCTCCATAAATTTGGTTAATTCAACTGATTGCTGCCGTGCTCATCTGATGCATTTTTATAGCCACACGTCGCACGGAAACGTGTGGCGACTACGTGAGCTTCACTATTTACTATTTACCACTAATTTATCATAGATAACAATCCCACACATGGATCCGAGAGCATCTGTCAACCGGAAACCCACAGCGACAACCACGTGTTGAACCCAACGGAAACCCTACTTCTTTGGCTTAGATTGGCAACTCTGCGTCTTATCAACCCGCTTCGACTTCGACTTCGAATTCAGCTGAGCACGTAAGACTCGGCTCTATCAAAACTTAGTTGCGACCAAAACACAGCCGAGTGTTTGAAATTGATTTGAGGCCAGACAACGGCTATTATTATAGACGATAAAAGCAGAACTTTCAAGAATGAATAATAAACATTCAAACATTCGATCTAATATAAACAACTTTTTTTTTGACAGATTGCAGCATTATAAAATGTAATATCTATCTTAGCTAATCAACTTCATAAACATTAATCTATAAATTTATATCATCTTCTGTTTAACCTAATTTGGATTAGCTAATTTGGGAAATCGCATAGCTATGAAATCTGCATCCATCCTCTTATCTAACTTCCAATTCTAAATTTATTGTAATTCCATTCCATTATTTTTATTTAAAATATATTACTCATGAATACATAGATCTCGTTTGCTTATTACAAAAAAAAAAATAGATCTATCCATATTTATATAGTAGTACTTTGTTATTCCAACTTCCTTGTCCGTCTTTAGGCTATTACCATATATTTACCACACCATTCTTTTTCGTCTAACCCACTCGTATCCAATCCAATCCATTCCTGTGCAATCATTTCCTATTCTGTACTATCCCATCTACTTCTAATCTATCCTGTTCAATCCTATTCCATTATATATCCATTCTCATTCAATTCTATCCTAGTCTATCCCATCCTATCCCATCTTAACCTACTCAATCATATCCAATCCCGTTCTATCATATGAAGCATATCCTATTTGATATTATCCTATACTATATTCTCCAATCTTACACAGTTCAATCATATCCTATTCTATTCAATTCCATCCAATCTAATCCATTTCTATTTTATCATATCTAATGTTGTCCTATCCTATTCTATCCCTCCCTAACTTGTTTATGATATATTATTAAAATTAATCACATCCTATCGCATACAATTTTATCCAATCCTATTTAATTCTATCCCATTCCATCCAATAACATCGTATTCTATCCAATCTTATCCTGTCCCATTTAATGCGACCCTATTAAAAATGATACTGCAGCAATTTAATTATGTGCCATTCAATCCTATGCCGTCCTATTTTATCATTAATCCATTTAATTTTCCCTTTCACCTTTCCAAGAAATTCATTAAAACCGTCTCAAATGCATACCCTACAATTAATTAGTAGATAAATTTCCTTTTAAAAGATTATTTATTTAAATACATAACAAAGTTAAAAGTGCGATAATGAATATAATATATTTGAAAAACAAGTAAATATTTATTTGAATATTCAAAACTGTCTGCAACACTTGTCATACAATTACAGGGTATGACAAGAACTGTAATTAAATCTGCTGTCGTGTAGAATGTTAAAATAGTTTATTATTTAAAATAAACGTGACCAAAAATAAAATGCAAGCCATAACATACATATGTATCGTGTGCAATTAAAAGCAAAGCCAACAACAATAAAAACCCAAACCAAATGCAAAATCATAAAAAATCGAAAAGAATTGCAAATGAACTGCGATAAAAAGCCGTGCACAAATACAGGGTGCTGCAAATAAACAAAATGGAACACAACTGTATTTAAATATTAATTAATTTATTTATTTATTCATTTATTTATTTATTTATTTATTTATTTACATAATTTTTTTTATTTTATTTATTTTATTGTTCTACTGTCAGTCGACAAGGGAAATTAAAAATATAAATTCAATTAAATTTAAAGTAAATGACAAAGTAAAAGATAGATAATCTAGGGATCAAATAAAATGAAAAATTCAATGCAATTAAAAAAAAAGAAAAAATAAAAAACAAAATACGTGGATTTGTTTTTAGTATCAGGCAATAGTTGTATATGATTTATTGGGTAAAATAAATGGCAACTAATGGAAATACCTTCGGTAAACAGTTACATCATCGAATCTATATTTGTTTTATAAAGTCTAGTCATACCTAGTACGTGCTGTGGCATAGTTGGGAACATTCCGTTTTTTGTTTTTTGTATAAAAGTCATAGAATTTGGACTGAAAGCAAACAGTTATCACTATCAGTTCAAAGCGTTCAATATGTTCAACAAAATCCTAATCGTCGCCGTTCTGCTCTGCGGTATTTTCCGTAAAATCTCCTAAAAATCCTACGCATATTAAAAAGGATCTTGAATTTTATTCTATTTGCTTTTAGCCTATTCGTCCTATGGCAGCAGCTCAGCGCTTCCCACCGATGCCCTAGGAATTCCTGGACAAGTAGTCGGACAATTGGGAGCAGCCGCAGGAGCTGCAACTGGGGCTCTGACCGGAAGTCTGGCCGGAGGGGCTCTGACTGGTGGTGCTCTGGGTGGAGGACTTCCGGGTGTGCCAATTCTATCCGGAGGTGGATCAAAACTTCTGTAATTCCTTAAAAGAAATATCAACTGTTTCAAATTCAAAACTTCAAGAGAAAACATGTTTTTAATAGCATAAAAAACCCAAAAAAAAAGAACTAATAAAAAAAACAATATATTGTATTTGGCGCAAACTTATATTTAATTGTTTATCTATTTAAAGGGTTCTATAATTTTGGTTAACTTTGAAGAGTTTTCTCAATATAAAACTATAGGAAATGCCTAATAAAAAAAATATATATTTTTGCCGTAAACTTGAATTAATTGTTTAACTGCTATATAATTAAAAAAAAATATGACTCAAGCTATAATCAAAAAATAATAATTTATAACCATAATTAAAAAAAAAAAACAAAAACAAATCCAAAACTATTGAAATATTTATTGTAGGGAATATTAAAAATATTTCCATAAATTTATATATTACAATAAATCTAAAATAATAATAATTTTAAACGAATCAAAACTATTTAAATAATAATATAATACAATATATAAAAAATTAATTGCATTTTAAATGCTTGAATGCATTAGTTATCGATAGTTTATCGATTGCTTATTCTAGCCTCTTTCCATATCCATCGTCATACGCGTAATTCTTTTACATTTCCATCGATACTTGATTCCATATTTAAATTTATTCTCTGTAGAAGCATCTGAAAAAGCGAAAAGCCCAATTATTGGGCTAGATTCTATTACATCTTGATTTGACAGTTTGTGTATCGAGCCCTTCCCGCGAAAAAATTGTAACCAACATTTTATCGATTTTCGGTTTTTGATACAATTATGTACATAATTAATCAACTCTTCTATACAAAAAATTTCATAATCTCATTCAACGTATTTACTGAGATTTCAGCCTGTCAAATATATCGTAAGCGCCACATTTGCTGCGAATTTCGAGCGCATATTCGCGAAAACAACGCTCTCCTGTAAAATTTGCTTTTGGTGCTTACGATTTTTACGCGGAAAAGACTCGATATGTCTGGCTTTAATATACCGATAGCCGAGTCTAAATTCCAAATTAAAATGCATTTATATTTTCAACTTCAAAATGTATTCCCTGCCTGCTCTAAAGAGCTTGCCTATTTTGATTTATTGCGTTCAATTAGGCGTTACGCAACACTGGTTTCACAATGTGTTATAATCTCTATGCCACGTGTTATAATAGAGCCTATGCGGCACGTAGGATGCCGTTCAAAATTGCAACTATTTAGGTGAAAGCGCATTTGGGTCAAGCTGCAGTTATAATTTATACCCAAAACAAAATGCATAAATCTCAATTTGCATTCCTCGTGCTTGCCGGTAATTTCCTATTAAATATTACGATATTATTCTTATTAACTTGTGTTGTATTGAAAGTGCAGTCTGCTTGGCCTGTACTAACTTGGCTCAAACCACAACAAATGGCACTACGAATGGCACAATAATTAACACGAATGGCATTGAAATCGGATCAAAAACAGCTGGAGATCTGGCCAGGACTCTGGTGATTCGTTGTCGGGAGCTCATCAATAATTTCACCAGAGATATACAAAATTTAAATGCGGAAAATTATGCCCAGCGCAGAATAATCGGCTGAGGCTTACAATTTTGTATAATTTAAAGATATTACAATAAATAGATGCTAAAATTCTAATCAATCTTTTGAGTTCAGCCTGAAATTGCTTGGGTTTATTTCTAAAATTTCCTAAAAATATATATACAGATAAATAAATAAAAAAAAAAATATTTGAGATATATTTAAATTTTATCTTGTAAACTGTGTAAAATAGTTAACCAATATTTTATTTTATACATATTTAATATCGCAAATTCATTTTGATTAAAAAAAGTAAAATTTTTATCCAAAGATCATCCGTTTATCCTTTTAAATTTTTGTATTTTAATTTTGAAAATAGCTTAATTATATATAATTAATTACCTAAATGTATTTTAAATTCTATGTCGACTGTTCATAGTTGACATTAAATAAATAAATAAATTAATGAAATCAATAAATAAATACAATTTATATATTTAGCTTTTTTTAATTGCAAATTAAAAAGAAAAAGAAAAATTTGTGAACTTAATAACGCAAATAAAATAATCTCAAGCTCAACGCTCAGCATAAAAACAGTAAAGTGAAATATATAAAGTACTTTGAACCCAAAACAAAACCTTTACACATAATTTCAAAACATAAAAAAATGAAATAAGTAAAATCAATGTCTTAAGACATCGCCTTGAAATTCAAGCTAAAAATGGCTTTAAATGTCATAAATCAAAAGTGAGCTCACCTTTCGGTGCTCTTTAAAAAGACTTTAAAAGAACTTAATGCTGCTTGGATATTGTCTATGTGGCTGTGGCGTATGATTAATGTTGGCTACGCAAAGTTCAGAGGTCAAAAGCTCGCTTTAAGCGACAAAATAACAATTTTCAGGTAAGAGCACACAAGCTTTTTGACTTGGCTATTCATCAGAGAGCAATCCCAAATGGAAAACTGTATACACATGTTAACACACACACACACACACACGCCAAGCTGCTGGATGAGGGGAGGGAAGGGAAGGGGAAGGAAGGAAGTACCTGCACTAGAGCCGAGTGTTAAGCAAAATGAAAATGCCAAAAATTATACCTAAGGAAGGCCATAGTTTTGCCAAGACAAGCAGAATGATTTTCAGATGATATTAACGAATTTAAAATACACTACACAATCAATAATAACTATAATTAAAATAAACAAGATAAACAAAAATAAAAATTATAATTTATAATTATAATAAAAATTGACAAATACTCAACAATATTAACAACACTTAATTCAAGAAAAATGCAGCTCATATCTGTATATATAGAATAACATATAGAATTAAAACAAAAAAATATGTATCTAAAAATATTACTGAGAATTCGGGCCGTGAATGGTTAAAAAAATTGTCTGCACATACATATACTTATTTCTTTGAGGTATATAAATTTACAATAATAATAAGAAAATTAAAAAATGTTTAGGTAATAATAAATCATATTCAATAATATAAATACTAATCATAAAACAAAATAACTGTTAATAATAATGAATTAAAAGAATACATATAAAGAAATAATATAAATCTCTCAATACACTCTTAAATGTAGCTAGAAATTAAAAACTAAAAAAGTTTAGATAATAATAGTTAATTATAAATAATAGAAATACTCCATACTTCATTAAATGTAGCTAAAAATAAAACAAAATAACTGTTAATAATAATGAATTGATATAAAACATATTAAGAAATAATATAAGGACTTGATACATTCTTAAATGTAGCTAGAAATAATAATAAAAAAATAAACGGCAAATAATAATAAATAAAAATAATTAACAATAAATTCTAAAGAACGTATATAACACTTAAAATGTAGATAAATACAGAAAATAATGATAAGTAATACGGAACGTTTATAACACTAATTATATAATAGAATTGCTGGAAAGCAATAGCAAATCATCTATTTCAGCTACGTCATATCAAGTACGTGCTGTGGCATAGCTTCCAATAATTTATTTTTTTCCGTATAAAATGCGTCGAGTTCTGAGCGAGGTTAAGCAGTTGAAAGTGTGAAGTCAACGGTTCAAAATGTTCAACAAATTCCTAATTGTCGCTGTTTTGCTATGCGGTAAGACTTATAGCCAAAATCCAGAGAATTTTAATCAAAAATTTAAATTCCTATCAACTGTTTAGCCTATTCCTTTGGCAGCAGCTCGGCACGTCCTGATTTAGTGCAGGATATAACTGGGGTAGTTGAAGGCCTACCAAAACCAGGCCTACCAGCACTACCAAACCTACCAGGCGGAGGACCCCTACCAAAACTTCCAGAACCATTGCCAAAATTCGGAAATTTAGGCGGAAGCTTCCGTTAAAAAAAAAAAAACAATTAATTTTAAATTGATATCGAAACTAAAAATGCATGTATAGCTAAATTTGTGAAACGTTTCTCCAAATAAATATTGAATATTTTTTGAAAATTTTAACTAAATTGATTTGTTATTTTCTAACTGATATTTACCAGCTGTATCCATGTATTGGGTAAAAACAGAGCTAATAACTTTGTGAACAGGCAGATGGAGACGTTGCAGATCTCACAAAATTATATTTTAAATATTCCCAAAACACATTTAAAATAATTTTAAAATATTAAAAAAATCAAAACTTTTTATATGCTTTTCAAATATATTTTAAATAATTTTAAAATATAGTTATAATAATTTTAAAATATTTGTATTTAAAATACTTTTAAATTATACTATTTAAAATAAAGGCTGTTGGGTGCTCTGCAGTCTAGCGCATCCGACTGAACAATTGGGTGCATACTGGTTTTTTTTTTTTAATTTTTGTCAATTCTTAAATTTGTTTATTATTTATATTTTTTTTATAGTTGTTGAAATTAATAAAATTGTTTTATTATTGCGTTCTTTGAGCAACTTATTTGGCTTTCATATGAGTCTGAAAAAAGCTTAAGGTTTCCGAAAAGTTATTCAATATTAATTTAATCATTCATCCAAACTTTTGGCTACAGAAGCACAGCTTTCGAAATGCAAAAATTGCAAAATGCAAATAGTTAAAGAGCATAGAATATATGTAGAGTATGAGAACCCCCGGCTCCAAGTGACGCTTCGCGTTGACTTAAGTTAGGGTATAAATATGTGCCAAGAAAATCTTAACGAAATTTCTCACGTTTGCCATAATTACGAGCAAAGTACGTGACGTGTGTTTTGACTGCGAATTTTAGCTGTGACCCATAGGAAAAGCAACAGAAACAGCAGCTTGTCGAGTCAAAATCCGTACACCCCTCTCCCATATCGCACACCCATATTGCCATAGAGCTCTAGAAAAAAATCCCCTTAAAGCCCTGGCAGCTGCTGCAGCAAAGGGGCAAAAGTCGCTGAGTTGTGAATGGTAATACTGCTAACCAATAAAAATCAGTGTAGGCTCAGTACACAAAAGTATTTGTATATCCAAAAAGGCAAAATATGCTGCCCAGTAAATGTCAGACAAAGGGCGCTGAGCAGGAGTAGTGAGGAGGGAGAAGGGGGAAGCGGAAGGTCAATGCAATTGTTGCGATTGTGTTGAGTAATTCATAAAAATCTCTTGAGCAAATGTTTGCGACATGAATAATGCCCGAGCAACCAAAATGCGAGTTACCAGCCCAATTTCTGGACAAGTTATAAACTAGCAGTTATGCTATAGTAAAAACATAATACTATTTCGAGATTTTCGCGCGAAAAAAATCATAACCAACATTTTTTTTCGATTTTCGTTTTTTTGATGTAATTATGTACATAATTAATCAACTCATCTACACACAAAATTTCATAATCTAATTCAACGTATTTACTGAAATATCAGCTTTTCAAATATATCGTAAGCGCCACATTTGCTGCGAATTTCGTACGCATTGTCCTGTAAAATTAGCTTTTGCTGTTTACGATTTTTACGCGGGAAGAGCTCAATATACATATAATAATAAAATAATCAAAACGAACTAATAAAATTAGTATTCTTGAAATAAGAATTTAATTCAAAATAAAAATAGGATTCTTGAAATACGTAGTTCCAAGAAATTAACTCAAAAATATTAAACATTAGAAAAGGGCTTTCATATCCTGTACCCATTGAAAAATGCTAAAAACAGAGTTGATAATTTTAAAATAAATAATATATATATGCTTTTAAATATGCTCAGTTTAATTCCAAACTCAATTAGTGCCGCAAATTGAATGTAGCATATCTTCGGTGGTTCTCAACCGATCGTTATGAAATTCACAGCTCATACTAATGAATGTAGCTTTAATATTGTGGCTGCAGTGGTCTGTCGCATATCTTCTTTGTTTCTCATCCAATCATAATGAAATTAACAGCAATGAGGGAGAATGCCAAAGGCATTAATAATTAACAATTAAACAACAATTTGTTGCAGTGTAGTACGCCTCATTTGTCATAAGTGCAGGGTATAGAAACCAGAACCCAGAAACCGAAACCAGCCAAAGGATTTGCCAAATTCATAATTTATAATGCTTTAAAGCTGAACCGCAAAAAGCAGCCAAAAGAGAGAGAGGCAAGATAGTGTGCCAGAGAGAGGAAAGAGAGAAAAAGATTGTTAGAGAGCGAGAGAGATAGAGATAAACAGAGAGAGGTGGGAAGGGGAAGGGGAGATAGTAGACAAAGTCCCTGAGCGTTGCGTGATTGAATTGTTGCCTGATTGACAGTTGACAGTTGAAATTGATTTGCTTGATGGCGATGCTTGATGGTGGTTGATGGTGGTTGATGGGATCCCAGGGCTTGGGCCACGTTTATTAATCCCCAGAGTGCAGGCGTGCATAAGTATCGAGCAAATGGATTAGACATTTTTATGCTCCGCGCTGAAATAGCAACAAATGCCAACATAGTGTATAAATATACACTCAGAAAAACAAGGTGCCTAAATTAAACTTGTTTATAAACTTGTTTATTAAACTTGTTTTTAGTATATTTAAAAAAAAAAATATTTTTTGATTTTTTATGTTAATTAAAATAATAAAAATGAAAAATAATTTTTAATTTTTAATGCATTTCATGAATATTCCATTCATATTTCATGTCAATTTTTATTTTTTGATTTGTATTATAAAAATCAACACATAATTTGTGTTTTCAATTTTTATTATAAAAATCAAAAATAAAAATTTTTTTGTATTATTTCTATTAATATTAAAAATTGAAAATTTTTTTTTTATACTTGGAAAAAAAGTTTATTGTGTTTTCTACGGTGTGTTTTTCCCACATTTCTTAAAGGCTTTTTTTGGCTTTGATTTTTTAAGTTCATAATATTTATTTGTAGTCCCTGCTATAAGCCTAATAAAATATATTTTGTATTTTATAAAACATTTGTAGTAAATCTAAACAATCTAGGCAATAAGAAGAATTAAGAAATAAGAATAAGAAGAAAATTTTCTGCAATTTTCATTCAAATTTTCTAGCTTAAAAAACTTTTGGCAGAGAAAAATCTCTTGATTCAAGCACGAAATCTCTAGATTTTTCTCTCAGTGTACATAGGAATATACATACAAGTGTGGTACAGTAGGTGTATCTGGAGTGTACATCTAACTATTTAATTAAGCCCGAGCTTCGCTGAGTCCAAACATATGCCACAACTACTCCAGTTCCTCCAGCTCGTATCTCTTTCCCCCAATTCTTAACTCCCCGATTCTCAGGTCTATAGGTCGATTGTCAGGTTTCTGTGACAGTTAATGAACGTCTGGCACACACTCTTTGTTCTCGCTAATCAAAGGATCAAAAGGCAGCCCATGTGAGTCGCATAGCCAATGTCCTCAGCAGCTGCAAGAAGCGGGGGGAAATCGGTAAGCAGGGGGGAAGGGGCAGGGGCATACCCAGTCTATTTTCTATTTTCTATTCTCCGTTCTCCATTCTGTCAGCCATGATGCAATCTTGCAACTGCTTAATTGACGAATGAGTGTAAATATATTTTCAGACCCATTCTGAAAATCTGACTGGCAGGAAGGAAGTCTTTTGTCAATATTTTTGTACCCTGTACCCATTAAAAATGGGTAAAAGCAGGGTTAAATTAAAGCCGATTATTTATTATATACTTATGTATTATTTATTTATAAAATAAATAGAATTTGAGTAACAGTTATTATTTATTTAAGACACATTTTCATACCCTGTTCCTTAATAAAAATGGGCGAAAAAAGGGTTTATAACAGCCGATTATTTATTATATATTTATTTATTATTTATTTAAGACACTTTTTTTCGTTGTGTATTTAATATTTAATATTTTATGTATAATGTTTATTATTAATTTATTATTGAAGGTGAGAATTCGTGCTCAACATCTAGAATTAATGGAAAAATTTGGCTTGTTCAGATAGTACTATTTCGAATGTTGCCAACATTCTCATTGTCAGTGACTTTTCTGAAATATTTTTCAGAAAATTATCGTGAAGGAATTAAGTGGTTTGATAGCAGGTCAGTCAGTTAGTCAGTCAGGGCAAATAACTTTATATATATAAAAATGCTATTTCGCAAACTTTACGAAGTCGAATCCCATCATAGTTAGATTTCCCATCACAGTAACAAAAGTCTGTAAAAATAACATTTTGTTTTGAAAACGAGTTTTTAAAAAATTTATAGGTTCAAAAATGATTGTTATCGATATAAATGGGCGCTGATTTCGAATCTTGAATGCTGTTTATGGTCACACTGGAAATAAGGACAGTTTGACTTCGTCGTTGTAAATTCCAGAGCGGCCTAATGATGATAATAAATACTACAAGAAAGATTGAAAATCAACATAGCCAATATTTTATTTCCTACTCGAATTTTGTTTATGATTAGAAAGTTTAGATCGGAGCATGCGAGTCCAAAATCACAATTAAATTAATGTTGATTTGTAGTTACGGCAAATCATATTAAAATGATAGAGGCAACGAGTTTTAGGCCAGATTTGGAATTGTCAAAACTTTCGAGTTGAAAAGATGACAAGCTGGCTAACAAAACATTTACCATGTGTGTGTCTGGAAATTATTTGCCAGAATATTTTGCCAGATCAATCAGACGAATCACAGCATGTTGGGAGGCCAAAAAAAAGGTTAACTTGCCTTACAATTTGCCAAACACAATGAAATAGGGCCAATTCTCTGGGCTCGAGAGTTCTGAGAGAATGAGAATGAGAAGGAGAATGAGAGTGTGCATTGATTGCTTTGACAAATCTGAGAGGAGTCTGTAATTTCATTACAAAACCGTAGCACAAGAGATTACCACAGAAGCATTTTGCTAGAGAACGACAGAGTCGAGAGAGAGAGAGGGTGAGAGAGAGAGAGAGAGAGAGAGAGAGAGAGAGAGGGAGAGAAAGAGAGGGGAGAGAGCAAAAAGTATCTGAGAGCAGGCAGAGGGAGATGGAGCCTGGTGAGTTTGAGAAAAATGAAACTGCTCAACTCCCCAATGCGAAAGTAATAGACCATGCCAACAACAGAAGCAACAGGAATTCAGCCCCAAAAAGTTCGGAAAGGCTACAGTCGGACGCAACCGACAGTAAAATACACTGCAGCCTTCTTTTAAGAAACATATCTGTCAATCCATTTCAATGTGCTTTTTACTATAAATAAATATAAAAAAAAAATATAAGAACATATATTTTAAATGTGAACATTCTATGTTCGTTTTATTTTTGATTTGTCGGTAAAGTAGGCGTGGCGACCGAATTTTCAAATTAACCCCATTTGCATATAGTATATGTCTATTTAAATTCCAAATTTGACTGCGCTAGTTCTTATAACGGCAGAGACCTACGCAAAGAATATGCACAAAGTGATTATTCCCATTTTGAGCTATTTGCAATGGGCAGCAATCAGTAGCAGGAGGGTTACCAAAGTGGGACTAACAGGGGAAGTTGAGGGGGTGAGGGGGAATTTTAGATGCTTTGTGTGTATGGAAAATTAAATTCAATTGTGTGACAAGTTAATCCTATTTCTCATCTCCCAACTTTTATTTAAGCTTCATTCTTTATGCATTACATGCGAAACGCAGACAGCCAGACAGTCAATCAGTCAGTCAGTCAGTCAATCAGTCAGTCAATCAATCAGTCAGACAGAGAGGCAGGGGCACAAGCAGACCGAGAGACTGGGAGACAGACAGAGCGCATTGCAGGATGTCAGAAATATTTGATATGTTGCCGCTGTCAGGGCTGAAAAGTGAAAGCCAAGGGTTGTCCTTAGCGCAAAGAGAGAGAGGCAGAAGAGTCAGAAGAGACGGAAGAGAAAGCGAGCAAGTGCAGCACTGTCAAGAGAAAGTTGCGACTGTCTGGCAACACTGCATTAAATACATTCCGCACTTTGCACCCATCTACAATTTAATAGCAATCCTCAATTGACTCGACAGCTCGACATTGTCTGCTAATAGCAATGGCAACCCTGGCACTTCCATATTGTTAACTCTGCCACAGCGTCCATCACGCCCTCGTCTGACGCCCCCCAGGCCCCCCTCAGGTCTCTTGCCACGAGCTGAAGCCCTACAGCAACAGTCTCCATATGCCACACATACTACAGACCTTATATGGTATGCATCAGAGCTGTGCTTTGTAATTCAATTCGAGCATCTAGTTCCGTAGTTCAATATTTTTTAAACTAAACGTTCCTTAAATTGAACTAGTTGCACTGAACAAAATTAGGCTAATATTTTCAATGAGATGACCAAAACAGGCAATTTAGAAAGCGAATAAATCGAGATAAATTATCTTTAAAGCTACATAACTTTGTCATTTTATATAAATTTTTGTTGATAGTGCTCTGCAATATCGAACACTCCAATCGAAATAAAATAACACAATTGTTTTCTATCAATTTTTCTAGACAACCCAATAACAAAGCAAAGGAGTTCCAGGAAGTAGCGCTCACTACAATGGAATACGAGAAAATGCACGAAATTGTTCTTGTAATTTGCAAAACATATGAAAGAGAGCCCTCATATATACGAACTGCTCTCTTCATAAGACAGAGCACATTCAAAAGCAAAGGAGCTACGAGAACAATTTATAAACTTACTCTAAAAATAATATATCTTATAAAAAAAATATATATTAAAATAAAAAATAAAGAAATGAATTCGCAACAATTTAATATACGAAGAACTTTGCAAATACGAATCAGAGAACTAGTTCGTTCGTTCACATGACTCCATGCCGTAAGCTCCGACACAACTCTATGCCGTATATCTGTCGAGCAAGGGAAGAGAAGAGTTTGGTGTCTGTACTCATATGTATTCCTCCACAGGCAGTCGATAATAATTACATTAGTTGCCTTTAGAGCAACCAAACAGTTTTCTAATATCGTAAGGAGAAATTTTCATAGTCGAAGAAAGCAATGTTGATAAAGCGATATTACTTGCAAGATGTAAGAAATTTAAGAATAGTAGGCAAAGTCATAGTAATTATTGAACAAAAATTAATTCAAATTAAATCGAAATAATTTTGTAAGATTTTTCCACAAATGTTTTATAATAAAATCAAATAAATTCTTATTTTTAATTATATTTAATTTAAAGAGAGACGATGGTCTCAGTAGCTAGCACTTCCTTCCTTTAGTTATTACATTTTTTTTGTATAATAATTAATCTTGTAAATAAATAAATAATTTAAAGATAATTGCACTATATATTTATTTACCTAATATAGCACATTAGATAGCTAAGCAAATAGTATGGATAGATACATTTATCAAGTGCCATCTGGATGTCTTAAGGGCTTAGTTCGAACTTTCCCTTTTGCTCTGGCTCAATTTCTTTCTTTCTACCCCAAAAGCAGGCGCTTTAGTCACGCCTTCAAGCGTAATCAATTGCAATTCAACTGCTTTAACTTTGTCTGATGTCATCATGAGCATCATCCAGAGTCTATTGAACTCTGGGCTCTGAAGCTGCGTCATCGTCATCGCAGAGGGTCTGGGTTATTGGAGCCATGCGTATTGCTCTCTTTTGGTCAGTGTATGTAAATAGCGATGGCAAAATAAATTCGCATTTATCGAAATAATCGAAACCAATTTAGAAAAGATTAAACTAATTGATTTTACTGTAACCTGTAAAATTGAATTTAAATTTATTAATAATAATAATAATATTAATAACATCAATATTAAATTAAATTACTCAATTAATTTTGCTAAACCTTTGGTATATTAATCGAATCAATTGAATGAAACTAAACGATTAATTGTGCAATCCCTAAGCGCCAAGCTTTCTCTCTCTCTTTTCCCTCTTTTTCTATAAATCACGTAGTCTCTCTCTTTCTTATAGATGTATCTTTATTACGGATAATTGCTCATTGAGCAGGAAATTATTAGATGCGTGTGTGGTGCACATTTTGGATGGATGGAACGAGGTACACGAATTGTGTTGTGTTTCATAATAATATAGATACAATTATATTGACGGATGATAGATATGTATGCCAAATATTGGGAATGGGGGGAATGTGTATTTGGTCTAACACATAAGAGGTATGGATGTATGTCAGTGTGACCGTATGTTAGTAAGTATTCCTCTCCCCTATCTGGGCTCCTCTGGATTCTCCTGTGGATTCTCATGTGGATTCTCCTGTGGATTCTCCTGTGGATTCTCCTGTGGATTCTCCTGTGGATTCTCCTGTGGATTCTCCTCTGGTTCTCCTCTGTACAGGCGCGCTACTCTTTCGAGATGTTCCAGATCTAGAAGCATGAGATTCTCCCGAAACATTTCTAGTGCAATATTGGGATCCTCAATATGTACCTCATCTCCACCCCCAACGTTATTGTGGGTCTCATCTAGATCTAGCCATGACATAACATGAAAACCATCTCCGTTCCCCAAATCGATGTGCAGCTGGTTCGGCCTTAGATTAGGTCCCAGACGTATAAACACATTCCTGAAATCCTCCTCATCATCTTCGGATCTCTGAGGACTTTGAGGTCGTTGATTCGAATCTTCACGCGAAGCATCCATGTCGATGGCAAAACAAGTACAATTTTTATAGTTTTTCTTACTAGAATTTATCAAAATTTTTAAATGTATAAGTCGTAAGGTTATAGACTATTCATATGTATATCAAAACTTGCTTATGTCTGGAAAAACTATTGAATGTTGACAACAAGGCTACTACGAGAGCTCAAACTTATCAAAATAACTGTCAATACATAACTGTTTTCGATCTGTTATCTTCACGAATGGGAAATTTCTTAGGAAATCCTTGGGGATTTCTCGGGTAACTGTTCGTTAAAAGTTAACGAATGTTATAAAAATCCTTATACCTTAAATATCCAAATTCAACTTAGTTCATATCGTAATTCTGTGATGAATGGATTGAGTTGAAGCAGAACTATTTGGGCGGGAGACTGTCTTTTTGACTGGGCTTAGTCCGTAATCAAAATGCACACACACTTGATGCATATTTAATTAAACTTTTAGCTTTTGTGCCTGAAGAGGAGGCTGAACAACAAGTCAAAAGTACTTTGGGTCTTTGGGCCAAGGGAGGTATGCATGTATGTATGTATGTCTATGCGACCTTAAGTCGTGTCGTCTAAATTGTATGCCCGAAGAGCAAACACGACGTGGGCTTTAATTAAATCAGTTTTAATTAATGCAAAATGCGATATTTCAAAAGATGTTGCTCCAAAACTGATGTGCATGGTCGGGGGTTCAGGATTGGGGGGTTGGAGGGTTGGGGGTTGGGACGCTGTCAGGACTTATCAGGGCGGAAATGTTAAATTCGCCCTCAATGTTGCGTTTTGTTTTGTCGCATAATTACAACTCAATTGTAATCCAATTTCGAGCCGAGCCAAATAAATCCGATTTTGTTTCGTGACACGCCACGCCTCCAGCCTTCCACCATTCACCCGCACTTAGCCGCAGGTGAAGGTCGCGGGCATCGGGGGGAGATTTTGTGGGGGTGTCTGTGTCAACTTTTTTCGGTGTCAAATAAATAAACTTTTGACAGTCGGCAGACAGCGCTGGCAGGAGCTCCAATACCTCAGCACAGATTCGTGCCTTCCGCGTGTCCCCCTCGTATTCCTCCTCGTATTCCCCCCCTTATCCACACTCTATACGGAAATGTAAATTAGTTTGTCATAGAGCAAAAGTGCCGTCTCAGCACATGCCTGACTTCAGACTGATTTTGCTTTAAGAGCTATGCACAATATGCTTGTATTAAACTGGGATATCAGCTTAGATATTGTATACATTGTGTTCACTAGAAAGAATTATGTAAATATGAAAATGTATAAATTATTTGAAACATCGATGTATTAGGTTTCGTCCGATCTATGTATTTCAAGATTTATTTCATTTAAAACTAAAAACATTTCAATATAGCACAATATTTAAACATTGTTTATCTATATAATAAGGGAATGATTTTGAAATTTCTTCACCAAATTGCTATCAGCAATTGTACAAAAACTGAACCTTGGATTGAAAACATCCCATTTTTAACCAGTATGGGCGGAGCAGATCAGTCGGACGGGCCCGACTGTAGAATACCCTGTAGCCTATATTTGAAATATAGTTCTACCAACTACTGATAACAGAATTCATGTAACTAGATTTGTGTCTCTTAAATTGGTGAGTGTATTCTATTTATGTTCATTGGGGAGGCAGGGGCGTGACATCCAAGATTTGAGAAAAACTGGATCTGCGTATGGTATTCACCTTTCAAACATGACCAAAATGACTTCTCTAGCTTTTATAGATTAGGAAATCTCAGAGTTCATACAGACAGACAGACAGACAGAAATTCAGGACTTAATTGACTCAGCTCGTCTCCCTGATCAAGAATAGTATATATACTTTGTGGGGTCTGCCACGCCTCCTTCTGTCTGTTACATATATTCACACAAAGTTATCAATCCTGTTTTTCCCATTATTCAATGGGTACAGGGTATAAAAACAACGGAGATCATCAATGGATTGATTTAAGGTTACTTTTCTATATTCCCGATTTTAATTCCCCAATTTCAATATCTATAGCGAATCGAATGTTAAAGGACCTATTGAAATAGTTCTGTAAGTTGTAACTCTCCAAGTTATTGGAAAATTTTAAAGCAATTTAATGACCTCGAGGTAAAATCAATCATTTATTTGACAGTTTATTATGAAAATATTACCTTTCGAGAACTCGTTGTACAATCAATATTATATTGACATTATGGCAAGATTTGAGCACATTTTCGCTCAGTGTAGCACACAGATGAGTCCAGTTTGTCAATCGACAGTTTCGTGAATTTTGTTTTGCTGCCAAAACTGCAAATTAGTTGCACATGTCTCTTAGTCCCGCAACTCAAAACAAGACGTGTTTGCACTAATTTGGCCAAAATCAACAGCTGTGTGTACACACACACATACACACACACACACACACAGGTCAAGTGTAGACGCGTTTCTTGTCGCTCCTGAGGTCGGACGCCTCAGGTTTACTCGATGGTGCCAGGACACCCTCAACGATGAAGCCCTCCTCCTCATGATGAGCCAAAGCCAGAGCCAAGCCAGCGTAGCAAGCGTAAGCGCAGACGACCACGCTAACAACCTAGCGCTCGCGGTCAGCAATGCATGCGACGCAGCCATGGTTCGAAAGAAGGTCGGATACAACAAGAGGAAGCCAGTCTACTGGTGGAACTCAGAAATTGCGAACGCCCGCAAAGAGTGCCTCCAGGCAAGGCGCCACCAGCAGCGATCCAGAAACACACCGATGTTCACGCAAGCCCTCACCACCTTCAGAGAGAAGCGAACAATACTCAGCAAGGCCATCAAGACCAGCAAGCGCAGATGCTGGAAGCATCTATGCGACACTACTGATGCACAACCCTTTGGCACGGCGTACAAACTGGTCATGGGGAAATTAGCCAGACTCCCAACGCCGACTGATCCCGACACACTTGGGACAATAGTGACGACACTATTTCCGCAGCATACTCACTCCTCCTTGCCACGCCCCTCTGTGTGGGCAACGCCAACGAGCATAGACGAGTCTGAAGTCCTCGAAGCGGCTGCGCTCATCCAGGTGAATAAAGCCCCAGGCCCAGACGGTGTTCCCCCCAAAGCGATCAAGCTTATCGCACAATGGCGCCCCTCTATATTCGTCGAGCTGTTTAACAGCTGCATGCTGCAACGCGTCTTTCCCACGAGGTGGAAGACCCAACGCCTGGTCCTTCTTCCTAAGGGGGCTAAGACTGGAGGAGATCCGTCCACATATAGGCCACTCTGTATGCTGGATGTGACAGGCAAGCTTTTCGAGCGCATCGTGTGCAGCAGGCTGAACCGGGAGTTGGAGACAAAGGGAGTGCTCTCAGAATGGCAATACGGCTTCCGGAAAAAATTGAGCACCATCGACGCAATCAACGCCGTAGTCGGGATAGCAACAAAGGCAATGGAAGGCACCCGATGGAAAGGGGGTGGGAAAGAGTATTGCCTGGTGACAACGCTGGATGTCCGCAACGCATTTAACTCTGCATGCTGGCCTACCATCATCAATGCGCTGCTCAGAGCTGGTGTCTCGGAGTATCTAACAAACATAATTGCTAGCTACTTCGAGAACAGAGTACTGCTATATGAAACCTCCGCGGGAAAGATGGCATACCCAGTTACGGCAGGCGTGCCGCAAGGGTCGGTACTGGGCCCAACGCTGTGGAACATCATGTATGATGCCGTCCTCAGGCTCGAGACACCCACAGGCACCCGCATCGTGGGGTTCGCAGACGATATCGCGATAGTATGCGTGGCAAAAAACTTGCAAAGGGTAGAAGCCAACACGAATGCTACCCTCCAGCAAGTAACGGAGTGGCTTGAAGCGAACTCACTGTCACTAGCCGCCCATAAAACTGAAGCCGTGCTGATCAGCAGCAGAAAAAGAGTGGAAACAGCCACGGTGCAAGTGCAGGGATGCTCTATCCAGTCCAAGCCATACATTAAGTACTTGGGGGTGCAACTTGACCACAGGCTGACATTCAAGTACCACCTGAAATGCACCGCAGCAAAGGCTGCAAGGGCAACAAGCGCTCTGGCCAGGATAATGACAAACACTGGAGGACCACGGCAACGGAGTCGCCAGCTAATCGCCAACGTAATCAAGTCAATTATCCTATACGCTGCAGCAGTCTGGTCCCCGGCAATGGCGGTTAAAACGTACAGCCAGCCGTGCAATGCGGCATACCGCACATGCGCCCTGCGAGTGTCATGCGCCTTTCGCACGGTCTCCGACGACGCGGCCCTTGTGCTCGCTGGTATGATCCCACTGGATCTGTTGGCAGCAGAGACCAGGATGACTGAGCCTGCACATACCAAGCGAGCGCTCACTATGTCTAAGTGGCAAGACAGATGGCACCGCAGCCCCAAAGGCAGTTGGACGAGACGTATCATCCCCGATGTGCGACAATGGGTGAGCAGTAAGTTCGGTCAAACCGACTTTTACTTGACACAAATACTGACGGGACATGGTTGTTTTAAAAGTTACCTGTTTAAGTATAGGCACGACAGCGATCCGTTTTGCACACACTGTGCGCGGACCATTGAAGACGCTGAACATGTTTTCTTTGTCTGTCCTAGATTTTCTGCCGAACGGGAAGAGCTAAGCATAACAATTGGGAGACCCTTTTCAGTTAACAACTTTTTAGATATCCTACTTAGCTCGCAAAACAATTGGCTCGCTATAAGCCACATGGCAGCAAAAATCATGCAATCCTTGCGTCGCGCTGAAAGACAGCGCAATCGAAGTTCAAATCCTAGATAGGATCTAGTGCCGGCTTTCATGCCATCTCCCCCTCGCGAAGTCATACCTTGCGAAAGTTCCACGAGAGGGAAACGGAGAGTAGGGGTGGGTTTTAGTGGGTGCAAGTCCCACACTTTTCGGCTTTTAATGCTTTCCCCCCCTATACAAAAAAAAAAAAAAAAAAAAAAAAACACACACACACACACACACACACACACACAACACACACTACACACACACACGCTCAGTGTGTCTCTGTCGCTCTGCAGTTGTGGAGAAAACTCATCATAACTTTCTTATCAAAAACTTATTTTGGGCAAGGCGTACGGCAGAGAATGGTAGACGAAGCATACGAATAAGGCAAACCAGCAGCAACCTCGACTATGTGATACCCTGTAGCATTGACACAAATTGTTACAGAACAAGAAATGCATAAATTTATTATTTCTTCAATAATTTCATGTTTGATCCAAATTAACCAAAATATCCCAACTGTCAAATTTCCTCAAATGGAGCTCAGCTAGCACATACCCTGTGAAAATATGAAAAAAAAAACTATACTATTAATTGTGGTATAAAATCGTAGTTTAGGAATTAAAGAAAAGTTAAATAAAGTTCTAAAAAATTCCTTACAAATTTTGTTTAAGTGAAGCTTGACTTGCACATATCCTGTGAAAAACTATACTCAAATAACAAGCATTAAATCAACACAACGCTTGTCTGAAGTCCAGCAAACGACTATCAGTTGAGCTCGGATCAATTAAGCTGGCTGCCTGACTAGCAAACACCCTGTAATAGAGATTATTGATTGAAGTTTATTGATATTCTGTGCAAAGTTTTACAAAACTGCATTAAAACTAAGCCAACTGCCAACTATACGACAAATTTATACCATGCTTGACACACAAATACCCTGTAAATATTTTAAATCAATATAAAATAAATATATATTTAATATGTAGGATCAATTGAGCATAAAAATAATATGAAATTTATATGAATTATTTTACAGGGTATGTATCACAAAAAATAGAGCACCAACAAATGAGCAACAAAAAATGGCTAGAAAACTTATTATAATTACACTGACTTGACAGCCCAGCTGGCACTCAGAAGTAGACTAAATGAGAGTGATGGAGAGAGAGGGAGAATGGGAGAGAGAGAGATGGAGAGAGGGGAAGGGAGAGGGAGGCAGAACTAAGCCAAGTTAGCAGCCCCGACTGACTGACTAACTGGGATAACATGCATGAACAGCAACATATGTTGGACTTTTGGCGCAAAACTTTTTGCGACTTTTTCGGCGTATCCCATTTTTAGCATCTTCTTCTTGCTCATCAATGGCCCCAAAACACCCCATCATCATCATTATCATCATCAACAACAACATAATCATCATCATCACCATACGTGGAACGTGTGCGTTTTGTGGTTTTAAGTAAACGCAGACTTTAGGCGCAGCATGCAACAGCTGTGACAGCCCTTGTATCCCTCTCAGCACCCTCTGTAGCACCCTCTGTAGCACCCTCTGTAGCACCCTCTGTAGCACCCTCTGTAGCACCCTCTGGTATGCCGCTTTTGCCCCACGCTCTAGTTTCAGTGACTAGCAAAAGTTTTTGGCGCACAAATTAAAGGGCGTAGTCACATTAAGGCATCAACTTGACTAAATGGGATTACATTTCAATAACGCACAACATGCGCCTTATACCCTGCTCCCAGTCGTGCAGGGTATTAAAATTTAATTATGATCCGCGTTGCGCATTAAACTAGCTTCAAATCACAAGCCCCCTGCCATAACTTGAACCATTTTAAAGCCCTACAACTGACATCGGATACAGTTAGTGTTGCATGGATTCCATTTTGAATGGTTTGTTTATATCCAAGGCCATAGAAGTCGGTGCTCTGATTACCCAATGTATTGGATTATGAATCCAATAAATAAAATAAAGTTTATTTCAATGCAATAAATAAAATAAAAGAGAACAAGGAAAAGCTATTGAAAATTATAAAAAAATACTTGCATTAAACTTTTTGCTTTTTACAATTGACCAAATGCTACCTAAAGTAATTGGTTTGTAATCGAAACTGTAGGCATATCACAATTTTATCCGATTGATCACTGTTGTTTATCCGATCGTATGCCATAAACTAGTCACATAGCAAATCACATATCAATAGCTTTAAAACTGTGGCTACAGTAGCTTTTTGCGGTTTGCTGTGGAAGGGGGGAAGTATCCAAAATCTAAAATTAGCCTGGTCTGCTTACTGAATAGGAGAACCTAAGACCCGTATATGGTGTCTTTAGCCCATATAGTTGCTGAGATCTAGGGACGGTCGGATGGACAATGACTATATTGACTTGGTTTTGTCTTCCTGATCAAGAATATATATACTTTATGGGGCGTGGCACGCCACCTTCTGTTTGTTAAACACATTTCCTCTTTGCACTGTTAATGGACCCTTTTTACTTTTTTAAAGTAAAGGGTCCAATTATTTGCTAAATAGTCTTAATAAATAAACTTAACTTTGGCTTTCAAGGTGCTACGGTATTTAATTCGAATATATTGTTAAATCTAGTATCTCTCTAGACCATTCCAGGGAATCTCAAAGTAATCAGCACCATTTTGGGCAAATGATGTCGCTAGAAGACGCAAATGTTAAACTGCGACACATCCGAAAAGTAAAAATAAAAAGCAATTGCACTCGTGTGTATGTTCATAGGTATGCCTAAACTTAATACTTACCGAAATAAAAAGCCGTCAATATTTAACAAAAAAAAAGAAGGCAAAATAAAAACACGTTTAACAATGGTAACACTAGGGCGGCCCCCGCCCATAATACAACAACATTACTTGACATAGGAAAAAAAACCCAATAAAAAAAGACAGCAACTTTCTGACAACTTTTTGGCCAAGTTAAGCAAGGCAAAAGCGGATGAAGCTGCCGAAGGTAACACAGTCGGGACAATAAGAAAGAGTTGAGGCTATAAAGTTGAGAACGAACCAGTAAGGACGGAGCAGATCAGTCGGGCGGAATGCTTCAGTCGGACGTAACGCACAGTAAGAGACCCTGCACTTTTTGCTTCAAAAATAAATCTTACGAATTGTATTACAAAATTATGCAGAAAAAAAACATGACAGCATTTACTAAAATAATTTAGATTCTTTGACAAATATTGGAGGATTATCAGTCCTTACCCAGCTGTACCCACAGCTCGCGCTGCGCGCTTACTTGCGAAGTCATGCAGTTTTTCAGGCCATGTGCTGCCACTGGATCGTTTTTCCAAAGTAATATGCCTAAAAATGGCTTTTGGCAAAAAATAAATATGGCAAAACGCGCTGCCACGATGCCGGCGTGGGCGTGCAAGCCATGGCAAAGCGGGTGGCGAGACAGGGGGCGTGGCACTACCGCCATGTTTGAATCTAAGACGGAGATGTAATTGCATATGCCGTACACGTATTTGCGCTATAATTATTTCGTACGTGCGTGCTGTGAGTTGGTGGAAGCAAGAGGGCAGAGAGGAAGCAGCAGAGAGCTAGACGTAGACGCAGCTTCCGGCGAGACGAAGACAAAGCGCAGAGACAATAGACGGCAGAGAAAGAGAGAGAGAGAGAGAGTCTGTAGAGTCTGCCTGATGTGGTTCCGGAGGCTTACATTTGGCTTAGACATAAAACAAAACAAGTGTTAAGAGTTTGGTAAAAAAAAAGAAGAGCGCAAAAAAAAGCTAGAATGAGAGTGTGACAATTCGTTTACTAATTCTTTTTTTTTGCAGTGTAAAGTGAAATATGAGCCAGAGCTAACACACTTCGACCTATTGCAGTGTATGGAGAGAGAGAGCAACAGCTAAGTAAATCTAGGCCAAAAAAAACATAGGAGATATTTTTATTTAATAATTAAAGTATGTTTTATTGTTGAATTTTAATTCTACTTAAAACTGACTGAAAAAAAAAATATTAAAATTATTGCATTTAAAATAAGTTCAATTTCCAGTTGAAACAAAGAAAATTAATTCTTATTTCAAGTTCAGAATTAAGTTGAAAACTAAAACACAACACAACTACAAAAGAAGAAAGGAAGTGCTTAAATCGTTGCCCTTTTAAGAGTTTTGGCTTCACTAGAACAAAACTGGACTACAGAATATTTTTTTTAAATTGAGAAAAAATATATTTTTTTTGGGTTACAAATTTTCTGTTTTATTATTTAATTTTTCTACGTGCACAATTTAAAATAAAAGATAGATAACTGGCGTGTTATCAGGAGAACTTGGCATGCTCTGACAGCTCACAGACAGTTGAGACATCCAATCCCTCAGCTGTCCATGTGCCGCGTGTTGACTGTACAGGTTGCAATCCAACACGAAGATAACTCCAATCATAACGCTTATTGTGTGGGATATTTGCATCTTCTGATGCAACATGACAAGAGATTTGTCAGCAAACAGATGAGCAGCAGTTGACGCTTTTTACAAGGAGAAAAAGCAAATAATATTTGAATAATATGTGGAAAAATTCCCAATTTTTCCGAGAGAACAGCTGAGGTCCGTGGACAGACCCACAATTATTATAAAACTGAATGACAAATGAATAATATTAAATAATTAATTAAAGTTAATTTAAAATTCACATTTAACTCAAGACAAAAAATTATCAATAGCATAATTTTAATTTTTTTGTTATCATCAAAGAAAAGAATTTATAAAAGTATGATGTCAAATAAGCTTTAAACAAAATTAAATATTTTTAGAGAGAAGAGCTAAAGGTTTTTTTTTACAGAAATAATAACAATTAATATCATTAAAAAATAAATAATATATTATTTATATACAATTTTTATATATTTTATTTTATGTATATTTATTTTTATATTATGTTTTTGTAAGTAAATCTTCTAACATACAATTATATAATTAAATAATTGAGTAAATTAAATAAATTCTGTACGTTATGAATAATAAATATATAATTATTAATATTAATAATAATACAAATTTAAATTTATTTTAAGAGAGCAGCGAGTGTTATTAAGCTCATAAAGAGCAACAGCTATAAGTGGTGAAGTGGCAGGGAGGGGAAGAGAGAAGAGAAAGAAGGTGTGTAAGAGCAGGGGATTCAGAGAAAGAGCCTTCATATGCAGCTTAATTCATATAAAAGTCACATAAAGTAAATAAGTTTGATTATGTGCGACATGACAGAGAAGGCCAGCAAAGAGAGAGAGAGAAAGATAGAGCGAGAGAGAGAGAGAGAGAGAGAGAGAGAGAGAGCGAGAGAGAGAGAGAGAGCGAGACAGCAGTTGTTGGCGTTGTTGTAATTAACATTCACAATGAAATTGAAAATAAGGTCGTAGAGAAGGCGGGCAGAGTGAAAGTTTTTAATAATCCACAACAACAGCCAGGAAGAAAGGGCAAAAAGCGAGAGATGCTGAATGGGAGCAGAGGGGAGAGAACAACCGCCACACAGTGGACAAAGACAGTATTAAGCTGGTCAAAAATAAAATAGCATATTCTTATTTTTCTTCACATTATTTAAAATTTAAAATTAACTCAATTGTTCTTTAGCTTGTAATAATTAAATTATGCTGAATTATGAATTATTAATTTATTAATTTAAATAATAAATGAGGCAAATTTAAATTTAATTGTAGCAGCCGATATTAAATTATTTAAACTGAAATTGAAGCTGACAAAAAAACTTGCGCCTTGTGATATGCAATAAAATAAATATAATTGCACTAATAAATAATATAATAAATAAATATAATATAATATTCAAATAAATTATAAATTAGAACTGGTTTTATAATAAAATATACAAATTAATAATAATTAAAAAAATAAATAAACAAGAAATTGCAATTTTGGCCATAGTACGCCGGCAGCCACAATAATGACACACAAAAACTTTTGACAATGCAGGCGGATACATCCAACTGCCCACTACCCCAACCCCTACCCCTACCCCCACCCCTAGCACCCCCTCCATTCAGCACCCTTCTCTTTGCCCTAGAGCCCTGAATCCTCGACCGCTGTGCCTGCACAGAGCTGTAACCTGCACAGGAAAAGGATTTCCAGCCGCAATGAAAACAGCTATGGAAACCGCAAAATGTTGCACAGTGAAGCTGGTCACGCGGGAAGGGGCTGGATGGGGAGAATAGGGGAAGAGGGGGTGGAGTTTGGCGACACTACGCGGCTGGCATGCAGCATCAACATCAACATCAACATCAAATTGCTCTGACCACAAACAAACAGTCCGAAGCCGAGTCGGAGCTGTGGAAGCGGGAAGTCTGGCCGAACGGTTATTCAAACGTAATCAACTGAGAGAGATAGACAATTTGCGAAAGAGAGAGCGTCGAAAACAGGCAGACAGAGAGAGGGAGAGAGAGGCAGACAGCATGTGGGAGTGAGCGCTTGGCGGCGTATGTTACAATTGAAGCGGTTTTAAAATAAACGAATGCGGCTTATTACGCATACACACAAAAGCCCGCGCTACTGCAGCTGTACACTGAAAAAAATATCTTAAATTTATATATATATTTAAAAAATGACATAATGCGGAGGCAAAGGTTCATCTTGCTTTATTGTTATGTTAATATGCTTAATTGTTATGTTAATATCTTTGGTGTTCAATTACCGATTTTAATACTATTTTTGGAATAGTTAAATATAGTAGTAGATAGTATATACTCCGTATACCAACGTTCTTTGTTTAATATTTTGCTTTCAAAAATATGATATATGGTTTTTATTGATTTTGCGCGTAGCAGCTAAGATTTGAAAAAAACTACTGCGTATTGAATACACCTACGTGCATGCCAAAAATGGATGCTTTAGCTCTTATAGTTTTTGAGATTTCAGCGTTTATACGGACAGACAGACGGACAGACAGACAGACAGTTATACCGACTGATTAAGAAAATATATACTTTGTGGGCACTGCCACGCCTCCGTCTGGCTGTTAGATACATTCTCCCAAAGTTACTAGCCCTATTTCGGAATAAACATTAGCCTGACATTAATTTGAATTAAAACAATTTAATTTTAAATTTTAACACAATTCAATTTGAAGATATATTTTAATTTGTATATAAATAAATGGAATAAATGTACCTGGCAAATGCTCTGTCTCTCTTTAACGTTTTCTCCTCTCTCACTCTCTCTCTCTTCTCTCGCATGCTAGTCGTTTTTTGTGTCGCTGTCAACATTTTGGGTACTCGACATTAACTTGAGCCAGACGCAACCTTCATCAGGGAATCGTTTTGTGTTTTTGCATGAAGTTGGAGTTTCTGAAAGAGACAGGGGTGGGGAAAGGAGAAGGGGCAGGGGAGAAAGGACGGCAGATGGCGACACCTGGACACCTAGAGGCGCCACCCATTTGTCAATGTGCCACACTTGCTGGAGAGACGAGCTCTAGGGCAAGTCGCAGGCTTTGATCAGACGGTCTAATCAGATTTTAAAAGGATATTTATGGCAAGCCGAAGAAACTGGAACGTAGATGCTGAGGGAGAAGGAGAAGGTGAAAGGTAAGGAGAACGAGAAAAGGGGGAGGCGTGTCAGGAATCATGTGAAAAATGTAAAGTTGCCTAAACACTTGATGAGGCATGTGGCAAGGAGGCAAGGGGGCACGGGGTGTCAGACGCTGGCATGCGCCGCTCCACGGCTCTAATTTTATTAATGTTGCCAATTTCGGAACGGGTGGCAACACCCGAACAACAGGTAAGCGACCGAAGCAGGGAGGGGGAGGGTGCAGGTTGGCGCATGCTTATGCGCGCAATTAAATATGAAATATTTATTGTAAAAGCTGTCGGAGCAGCAACTTGTAAGGGGGATACGAATTGAGTAACCTATAGGTCAGGGGGTAGGATGGATGGGGAGTTGTGAGCGTTCATTCAACTTTACTTTTGCCGAAAAACTTGGCAAACAATAAGGGAAAGTACGCGTTGAAAATGGAAAATTAAGTGCAGTAGGCGTGTAGTAATGCCATTGGTAAGGGGGGAGAAACCGGGGGGAATGCGGAAAACAGGCTGTACTGGGGCTAATTAATAATTTTTTGGGCCATTCAGCAAAATGTTTGTGGGCGTGAGGTATGGCAGGTGCGCAAACTTTGAGTCGAGTTGATTAAGTTGCTTTTTAATGAACTTCAAAGTGATTTCAGTTGCAATTAATGCCAGACAAGACACACGATACGAATCGACGCAATGTGGAGAGCGGCGTTACGACGTGCCCCAAGTTCCAGCGAGTGATGGATTTAGATTGCATATTATATGGTGTTGGGGTTAATGGGTAGAGTAGAAGAAGGTAAGAAACTAGCATAGGTTAAGGTTAAGGCTGAGGTTAGAAATGAGACCAAGGCTGAAGCTCAGACTTAATTGAAGACTGAAGTAGAGCTTAAGCACCCTACAAGGGGGTAGGGTTAACTCCAATACCCTACCCCCGTGTAGGGTGCGTGAAGTAGAAGATGGTTAGATGGTAGCACAACTTAATGTTAAGGCTGAGGTTAGTACTGAAACCAAGGCTGAAGCTCAGACTTAATTAAAGACTGAAGTAGAGCTTAAGCACCCTACACAAAGGTAGGGTATTGGGGTTACAACCTACGTGCCAAAAGGTTTGACCTTTTTTTTTAAAAAATAAAAGGATTTACGATTATTATTGCCCAATCGCAGTTAACAATTTTTATTGAGAGTTTATAACGCAACAAGAGATTACAACAAATGGATTTTCGGAATTTCCTCAAGTTTTGATCAGCCAAGCGCCCTCATCTATGGATCAATTGTAGCTTGCATAATCTGCATACATCTTGAATATCTCGCACTCTCTCCTTTCCGTCACGCCCCTCAGAGCAGCTGCGGTTGCTCCGGTTCCAGGCTCACCTTGAAGATGAAGCGTCCACTATCCTTGTGCACATAACCCTTCTGATAGGCCTCGAAGATGGCCCTCGGAGCCAGATGCTTGATGTATTCCTCCGGACAGGAGAGCCGGGTGAAGAGTTTCTCCCTCATGTCCTGGAAACTGATGGGTTTTCCCTCCTCCTGCAGGATCTGCAGCAGCGTATTGTAAACGGCCTGATGCCAATCAATTGCATTTGAGGGCGTCAGAGTCGCTCCCTTGTTGTTGTTGATGTTGCTGATGTTGCTGATGTTGTTGATGTTGTTGATGTGGCTGCAGCGTTGTTTTTTTCGTAATTGCTGTTGCTGTGGCTCAGAGGTTGCTGCTGGGGGGACTTGATAGTTGGGCATCATCAGCATCATTGGCGCTTGGGGCTTTGGTTGCTGCACACTATAGGACACGGGCAACTGTTGCTGTTGTTGTACATGTGGTTGCTGTGTTAAAATCAGTTGATATTGATGCTTATGCTGCGGCTGCTGCTGTAACTGTTGCTGCTGTTGATGTTGCTGCTGTAGATGTTGCTGCTGTAACTGTTGCTGCTGTAGCTGTTGCTGCTGTAGCTGTTGCTGCTGTAGCTGTTGCTGCTGTAGCTGTTGCTGCTGTAGCTGTTGCTGCTGCAGCTGTTGTTGCTGCAGCTGTTGCTGCTGGGGCTGTTGCTGCTGCAGTAGTTGTTGCTGTAACTGTTGCTGCTGTAACTGTTGCTGCTGTAACTGTTGCTGCTGTAACTGTTGCTGCTGTAACTGTTGCTGTTGAACTTGTTGCTGTTGAACTTGTTGCTGCTGCAGCTGTTGCTGTTGAACTTGTTGCTGCTGCAGCTGTTGCTGCTGCAGTTGTTGCTGCTGTAGATGTTGCTGCTGTAGCTGTTGCTGCTGTAGATGTTGCTGCTGGAGCTGTTGCTGTTGTAGCTGTTCATGTTGCAGTTGTTGCTGCTGCTGCTGTAGCTCAACAAGCTGATATTGTTGCTGTGGCAGCTGCAACAGTTGATATTGCTGTTGCTGCTGTGGTTGCAATTGATACTGTTGCTGCTGGGTTGGCAGTTGCTGCTTGGTGGCCAACTGTTGCTGATGTTGTTGCTCAAACAACGGCAATTGCTGTGGCAACACTTGATGATGTTGCTGCTGCTGCTGCAAGTGGTACAGTTGCTGCTGCTGTGGCATTGCCTGATACTGTTGCTGTGGTGCAGCTGGCGGCAACATGTCCGCTACTTGCTGCTGCTGCTGCTGCTGCTGCTGCTGCTGCTGCTGTCGTTCGTGCAACATGTATTCTTCCGCTAGCTGTTGCTCCTGATACTCTTGCTGTTTGGCCATTGCCCCCTGGTGTTGCTGTCGTACTCGCAGCTGTTGCTGTTGGTGTTCCAAGTATTGCTCCGGTGGCATGAGGAAGTATTGTGCTGGCTGCAACATGCGCATTGCTGGCTTGGCCTTTGACTGCATCAATTGTTGCTGCTGTTTTTGCGGCGGCTGCTGCTGCTGGTGCTGCTGTTGATCCTCCAGCAACATCTCGGCGCTTAGCTGTTGCTGTTGTTGTTGCTCCGGCAACACCTGCTGCGGTGCAATCACAAAATATTGCTGTGGTTCCAGCTGCTGTTGCTGTGGCGGCTGCTGCTGCTGCTGTGCCCAAAGCTCTGTCGGTTGCTGCTGATCAACTGGCGGCGGCAACTGTTGCTGTTGCTGTGGCCAGGAGTCCGTAGGAGGCGGACCCTGAGCAACAGGCACCCACAAGACAGATCGACCATTGCCATGTGCAGTGCAGGACAAATTCTGCTCTTGTTGTTGCTGCTGCATCTGCAATGGTTGCTGCTGCAGCTGCAATGGTTGCTGTTGTAGATGCAATGGTTGCTGCTGTAGCTGTTGCTGTTGTTCAAGATGCTGTTGGAGTAGCTGTTCTTGCTGTTGCTGCAGTTGCTGCTGTTGCTGCAGTTGTTGCTGTTGCTGATGTTGCAATTCCTGCTGCTGCCACGTCACCTGTTGCTGCAATTGTGTTGGCGATAGTTGCTGTTGCTGCGGCGGCAATTGTTGCTTGGATTTATGCTGATTTATTGTCTTTGGCTGCTGCAACTGTTGCTGTTGCTGCTGCTGCTGTTGCTGCTGCTGCTGTTGCTGCTGCTGCTGTTGCAACAGTTGCTGCTGGCGCTGCTGTTGCTGCTGTTGGTGCTGTTGGTGCTGTTGCTGCGATTCCATTTCCTGTTCCTGCGCCTTTTGCACCCACGATCCCGTCGGTTGAAACACCTTGGCACAGGTGTTCAATGAGGTTCGCTTCAGGTCCTTGTTCACGTATGCCATCGAGTGAATATATCTGGAAATAATATTCCAAAATCGGTATAAATTTATTCCAAAAAAAAAAATAAAAAATTTCTACAAAATTTTATCCGACTCTTACTTGTTCAGATGCTGAAATAAAACAAACTAAACACATTGACACATTTGAGCATCTAAATAGCAGGGTGCCTAAAAAGTCAAAGGCTGCTTGATTGAAATAAAACGATTAGAGCTATAAGTTTACTTTTGCTGTCTTGAGCACTGAAACAGTGTAAATATCTTTGGGAGAATGTATGTAACAGTCAGAAGGAGGCGTGGCAGAGCCCATAAAATATATATATTCGATCTTAGCAACTTAGTATGTATAATAGCTCCATTTTGCCTATGTAGGCAGGTGTAAACGATACGCATATCAAGTTTATTTCAAATATTGGATGCCACGCCTCTTCCAACTAGAGCTAGAGAACGATTCTTGAAAACTAAAGATCGAACCCAGCTCTACTTCCACCCACAATGAACATAAATTATAGTAAGTGAATTGTCGTAAGTACGTTGAAATACAAATCTATTTACACAATATATTAATAATTAACAAAAATATATATAAATATTTTTTTAATAAATAAATATTTTATATTAAAATAAATAATCTGAAATCTATGAAATTGATCCAAATTTCTTAACTACAATTTGCATAGTTGAATACGCAAGAAAATTTAAATTTGTGTACTGAACATGCCTGATGGTGACAGATGTCTAGATGAGAGGCTGGCGGGACGTTAAGCCACAAAGCGACTAATTGGGGCTGCAAAACAAGAGCTATAAAGAGGGAGGGGGAGAGAGAGAGGAAGGAGAGGGAGAGACTGAGGAGAGAAAGGGAGAGACTGAAGTTGTTGTTGCTGCTTCCAAGCATATAAATATCCATAAATGCTGTGCCCAAAGCAATGGAAACACTTTTACCAGCACCATGAAATTTAGCTATAAAATGGCTAAACACCTTGGTGCAGCATTTTTGCGGTTCTATATCGTTTTATGCCCCAACAACAACTACACGGGGCATGATCAGTTTATGCAAATTTTTGAAAAACTCGAATTTAAATGGGCGTTCTTGAAATATCGTATTTTATTGAAAAATCGTATTTTTGAGGTACATACCTCCCATGACATCCCATTTTCTGACCTTAGCAATAGGTCGAAAATTTCAAAAATTTATTTTTGCGAGGTTTTTATCCTAAGCGGTTTGTATAGCAAAAATAATGATAAGAAACTAGACATGAATGTATTTGGACAAAAAATGTGGATTTTAGAGCCAAAAATCGTATTTTTGAAGTACATACCTCCCATGACATCCCATTTTCTGACCTTAGCAATAGGTCGAAAATTTCAAAAATTTATTTTTGCTAGGTTTTGATCCTAAGCGGTTTGTATAGCTAAAATAATGATAAGAAACTAGACATGGGTGTATTTGGACATAAACTGTGGATTTTAGAGCCAAAAATCGTATTTTTGAGGTACATACCTCCCATGACATCCCATTTTCTGACCTTAGCAATAGGTCGAAAATTTCGAAAATTTATTTTTGTTTGGTTTTGATCTTAAACGGTTTGTATAGCAAAAAAATCTTTAATTTAAGAAAAACTTAAAAATTTGTATTGCTAGCTTTATAGTTTGCGAGAACTCTTTATGCAACTAGGCAAACATCGATATATAGACTTAGATCAAGAATATATGTATATATATGGAGGGTATAGAGTACGACGCTATCGGTGGCGTCTGACTGCAGCCTTCCCGAATTCATAAACTGGCACTCGCGACTGCAGGCTGCCGACTTGTGCTAGCCAGGACTCTGACAATTATTTACACTCAAAAGTTTTGCCAAGTTGCCAGTTGCCGGTTGCACGAAATGAAGTTGTTGCAAGTTGCTGTTGTTGTTGTTGTTGGAGAGAGAACAGGATGCGTGTACATGTGTGCGTAGCATTGTGCACCTGAAGAGAACATAGAAATGCTGCCAGTTGGTGCGGGCTGCCGGCTCAAAGTTATGTTCAAGTTCCGCCACCGCCCGAATCCCCCTCTCCCGACTGCCTGGACGACAATTGTTAAAAATTATGCAACTGTGGCAACTCTGGCAGTCATACAATCATGCCGCTAGACCGTTAGACCGTCTGACTGTAGCTGCCTCTTCCTTCTCCTCCTCCTCCTCTGTTGTCCTTGCAGACAATTAGACAGTCACAATGCAAGGGGTATTTTGCTTACACTGTAAACAAATCCTGTAAGAAAGCAGCAGATCTGTCGGGAAGAAGAACACAGTCGGAAGTAACCGAGAGTAGAAGTTTTTCAATAACGCTTTGTCGGTTGCATATCTTCGATGTTCGATAGCAGACTGGAACAGATGAAGAGATAGCATGGAAGGAAATATTCAAAAAAATAATATATATATAATAATCCTTTAACAACAAAGAAAATATTAAATAAATAATAAATATTTATGCATTATATAATTAAAATAATTAAAATTATTATTATTTATTTTTTAAAGAATTTAATATTTGATAATTTTCGAGACTTGTTACATTTATAGAACACTTTGAATTCCATTTCAATTTTCTGGGATAACCTAAACCACACCGTTTTTTTTTTTTTTTGCAGTGTATATGCCGGTCATGTGCATATCCTGCAGGATATGTTAGAAGAAGACTTGATGCTGAGCATTGAAGTTCATTGCCGAAACTTTGGTCCAGCAGCTGTTTTGTATACGAACAGCGAGGGCAAATGAGGAGGAAGGCAGAGAGAGGGGAAGCGAAGGGGTGGGAAAAGGGGAGTTGGGATGTTCAAAATTACTGTAGACAGCGTGAATTACTTAATTGCCATGTTCCATATCCCTTCACTCAGATAGATAGCTCTTGTGATATATATTCGATATGCATATACTATGGATACCGAAAATATCCACTTAAAATATTATTTTATATACCCTGTATTTTAATATGAAAATAATTTTTGCTTTTTTACATTAATTCTTGTAATTTTATAACGAACTTTTTTTCCAAAATTGCATATTTTTAAGAGAAAGAGCCTAAAATTATCTTACGTTGTTAAAACAAAAATTTTTATTATTTAATTTTATTCAGTTTTAACAGGATTCTGAATTCTTGGCTAAAGGCTTGCCGTGATTTATGGGGTTTTCTGGATGTGCAATCTCAAAGTCCTTGGTTCTGGTTATACTATTCTGGTTCTGGGCAAAATTCCCATTGGCAGCAATATAAATGCGACGCGATACTTCATGGCAAAAAGTCGTTCTACGCTGTGGACCATCAGCATCGGCGCCATTATAAGAACGTAGGGCAATACCTGATATTATATAGAATCACAAAGTATTATATAGTATTATAAAGTATTATATGGCACTAGACGATATACATATTATATCGAGCCCTTTCCGTATAAAATTCGTAAGTGCCAAAAGCAAATTTTACAGGAGAACGTTTTATTCGCAAGAAAGTGTTAGAAATTTGTGGCAAATGTGGCGCTTACGATATATTTGACAGGCTGATATCTCAGTAATTGATAAAATAAGATTATGGAATTTTTGGTGTAGATTAGTTGATAAATTATGTACATAATTGTATCACAAACCGAACATATATATGTTTATATTTATATGCATAATCTTATATATAGTATCATATGGAATTATAAAATATAATTAAGTGTTATATAGAGAGCACGCAGATTTCTGTTGATCCCACTTACCTACTAAAAAGATCCTGGCCATATCTCTAATTGCGGGATATTCCTTGAACGACATCTTTGGTGGGCAATAGGATTTAGACTCGTTATAAACACAAACAGCTTAACTATATAGCTTAACTATAACTAACTATTTTTATTCTATAGTATTTGTATTTTTTTGTTTTGTCTGAACTTTTCGTGCTGCAATTTTGACGAGAACAAATTTCTGTTGACAAAAAAAAAAACCATCACATTTTAGATTTGTCAAATTCATTTAGACAGAAAGTATTTCTGTGTTCTGCAACACTCAGATTCTCTCCCCAGTACCCCGGCACAATAATCAGAGGTTTACGCCTGTTTTGACCTATGACAAAGTATTTACGAAATACTACGTACCCACCTACACGTACTTATCAAAAATGTGATGGAAATTGGGGTAAATTTAATTGATTCAAAGCCCCATTATAATATATTTATTATTATTTAAATTTGTATACCCTTACCACAAGCCTATTTATGTTAAAAGTATGCCTCTCTCATATATGTATTTATTTACGTCAATTACCGTTTTTAATACTTTAATTAAACAGCTGATGTATTAATATATTTTTTTTGCAGACAATGGCAACCCTACACAAAGCTGTTTATCAATCGAATAGTGTTGCCAAAAATAGCTAGATTTGCAATATAAAATATCTTAAAAGTGGCTCAAAATATTATAATAATAGCAAATAATTAATCTAAGTATTTACATTGTTAAAAATAATTATATAGTTTCAAATGTTGATATTATGGGGGCGTTATCACGCCTTAAACGGCATAATCCATTTTTGTTTAACTTTGAATGCCCATAGCTTTTTCAACTGTTATAAGAAAACATAACCTGTATACAAAACTATTATGTTCCACAATTTGCCTTAACTGTTATACACAACTTTCATAAAAAACTGTTATACAAAATTGTTGTACAATACTGTTATACAAACTGACCAAACAGAGCCACAGCGTCTGCATTCGCTGCGCCCATCCAGCTAAACAACCCAACCTACAATTCTTCCACAATTCATGTGATTTTTTTCTGGATATTACTAAACATTCTGAAATTATTGCTGTGGCAGACAGACAGCAGCAGCAGTAGCAAAATGCCAATAGCAGTAACAAGTAACAAGCGAGAGGAAGGGGCGGCAGGAGGAGGAGGGGACATCCAGTTGGTTATATGCAATTACCCAGCATGTGGCATGCATGATGCAGAGGCAGAGATTGTCCACTTTGGCATGCTGAAAACATTAATATGAACACCCACTTTGTCTATCGGAGGACAGAGGACAGCGGACAGCGGACAGCGGACAGAGGACAGAGGACAGAGGACAGCGGACTGTCCTGACTCTCCTGACTCTCCTGACTCTCCGGAGTAAGCCGAAAATATGCATTGAACCGCAGCCCACACAAGCGCCCGATAAACACTCGGCCAGCGCCTACACTGCTAGAAAAAATCTAGAAGTTCCTTTCGTGCAACTTGATGTCTCACTAAGAATAGATTAGCTCAAGTCAAAAAGACGTAACATATAGTAGATATTCTAAATTCTAAAATGTATTCTATATATTTTTTTTTTGACTATATCTTTCAATTAAATAATTTATTTTTATTAAAAACAAGTTAAATATTTTATGAATTTCGTTACATTTGGTATACTTTTAGCACTTTTTGAATAGATCTATAAATAAATTCGATCTTAACACCAGAATTAAAAACGTAGTAAGTTTTTTGAGTTAAGTTTTTCTATAGCTATGTACTATTCTAAAAAATTAAATTCTATTCTAATTTCGTGACCAAAATTCTTATTTCTATAATTTGTATTTGGAATTCTAAAATTCAGAAAAATTCGAAAATGAAACACAATGTTTTTGCTTTGTGTAGACCGGAGCCCACAAATGAGGGGCTATCTATGGGCGGGGAATCGGAGTGGTACGAGTTGAATGGAATGGGATGAAGAAGGGAAGGGAATCGGGATGGGATGGATGGGATTTTGTCGAGCATGCATGGTATGGCATGCAAATCGATTGATGTTGATTAGCATAAATTGTCTGGACCGCATTGTGCAATGAATAATTTTTGGTTGTCCCATCAACCCGTGCCACCTAATGCCCCATCCTAGAATAAGGGGGGGTTTTTGACTCGATGCCATAATGCAATTTTGTTTTACTTAATTTGATAGTCGCTGTCAGTGGGCAGTTGGCAGTGCCTGCGTTGACACTTTGACACTTTGACAATGTGTTCCTTCTACAGCCGGTGGCAACCCTGGCCCAACTGTTATACGCAGCAACACTGCCAGAGTTGCCACTGCGAGAGTCCAGTTCAAGGCATGTGGTAGAAAATATAGCCAGTATGGGAACTTGGTAATCAGCTAATTATGGATAATTTCTCCGACGGATAGGCTACAGTCGAGTGCAGCCGACAGATGAACAAAAATATTCACAAAATTCGTATCAATACTTATTCAATATTATGAATATTATTATTTATTAATTTAAATAAATTGCATGCCCGAGTAATAAGCAAATTTTGGGTAATTGTTATTTTATTGAGCTTTAAGGCCTGCAATGAATTTGTATACCTCGTATCCATTGAAAACGGGCTTTGCCCGACGGTAACAACTGCCTAACAAAAACATTTGCCAAAATATACGACAAAAGTTAAATTTTAAGGCAGCTTTAAGCAGCAACAAACTTTTGCCATAACAACAAACAGACACGAAAAGCGTACACAGAGAGAAAAAGCTCAAGAATTTTAATCTCTTAACTTGATATAGCACAAAAAGCAAAAATAAGAAGAAGTCTGTAATGTTATCAAGTGCGGCAAATATTCTATGTTCAAGTTTATGCAAACTACAAAAATTAAAAAAGAACAATATTAAATAATAATAATGGTTAAAAATAAATGTAGGATTTTCTTTTATATGCAAATATAATTAAAATATGTTTAATCATTTAAATGTCAAATAGCCGCTGAATTCCATCAAGGAAAACCTAATTTCCCAAGTTCTGAAATTAAATATACTTGTTTCGATATCTAAAATATTGGTTTTGGGAATGTTTTTATGCTTACTTTGCGCTAAGTACTTTGGTCTCTAGATTTTTCCAATGGGTTGGCGGAATTCCTAATTTAAGATTATAGACACTTCAATTCTCGCTGTGTGCGAATAGAGGAAATCCGAAACAAATACAAAGTGAGAACACCCCTTGACAAAATCTTATCAAACTGATCATTTTCATTATGTTTTTGCACTTGCACAGCTTAGGCTAATGTCTCTGGCTGCAGATGGTAAATGCCAACAAAATGGAATCTGTTATACTTACTTGGATATACCCACATACATATACTATACATATACATATATACCACTTGTATATAATACATTATGCACATGTGTGGCGTGTGCTAATCTGAGCGCCAATAACGGCAAATTAGATTAGTAACGCCTATAGGGTGGACTTGGGGTGGACCACACACGCAATATTCTTTCCTTTACTTCTCTATCTCTCTCTCTTTCTCTCTCTCTCTCTCTCTCTCTCTCTCTCTGTTTATCATCGCGTGCTGCTTTTGATAAATCTCCGTAAACTAAACACAAATCGACACTCAAACTGCAATGGCGTTTAGACAACTCCGTCAATGGGCAGGGATTTCAAAGGGGGGACGTAAGGCGGACACTACATTTATAACGTATGGCATACAAAAGCGTTCGAAACTTTCGCCATTCAACGATATTACTCCCGTATTATTATTATTATTATTATTATTATTATTTCTCTTTTTGTGTCTGCTTGCCCCAACTCATAAACGGCAAACAACAGCGGCTTCCAGAGGCGCTCCTTCAAGGGGGTTCTGTGTTATTATACTGCACATTATTCGCAGCAAAAATTATAGTGGGAAAAATCTATAGAATTGATAATACCCTACCTGGAGCTTGTATGTCAATTTTTACTATTAAATATATACATATTTGTTTAAATATAAAATTTTGATATTACACACAACTTCCTAGAGCTGGGTTTCGATTCGATTTAATCGATCTTTTTTTCGGCAAATAAATCGATTTTTTTTTGAATCGATTTTTTTGCATCATACCATTTTGCGAAATTCATTGGAAAATTCTTTGTCCTTACTAGTTTGTTTTTATTTTTCACACTATATTAATTTAATTTTGTATGCAAAAATTTTAATTTTTTTTTCTAAAATTTAAAGGTCGCAAATTGAAATTAACGGTTGATTTCGATAAATCGATTAAATTGATTTTTTGATTCTTGAAAACTGAAGATGGAACCCGGCTCTACAACTCCCATAGAAATGAAGCACTACCTCTTTATAAATTGGTCGCAGCACGCCATTTTGCTAGAATTATCGTTAGATATATCCATTATCTATGCACAACACTACACCTATCCGATTTTGGTCAATGAACTTGGATTTTGTAGCAAAAATGCTGAAGTTCAAATTTTGGCTGACAATTTGCACTTAAACTTAATGCTTAAAACTGAGAAAACTGTTTGTACAATGGTTATCACTAAAAATAACTTATGAAATAATCTCAGCTTCCAGAATACTCAGAAAGAAGCCAAATTTGTAGAAAAGGGAAATTAATTCATATAAATTTACTAATAAGTATTACTAATAATTATAATTATTTTTATTAATTATAATTATTTTTGTTTATTTATATACCGCATAAATATTTTTATATATTGTGTTATATTTGTAGGATTTGAGTACAGCGCATACCTTTCGACCTTGCCTGCCATGAAGTAAGCTAGCTTGTATTCCATTACCTCCCGATTACATACGTAATCGGTTTTGTAACACGCGCACCCCTCTATGGCGACGCCTCTGTCAATGCAATTGATGCTGAGAGGGGACATTAAAAAGGCTGATGTCAGCGTCGTCAGTTATTGACCAGAAGAAAAACACAAAGAGAGAAAGAGGGAGAGACGACACTTATGCGCTTCACTGGCGGAAAAACGGAAACGGAAATCGTACGGCGGAATGGGGAATGGGAATGAAACACGTTTGCTGCTAAACGTAAAATAAATTATATTTTCTTTGGTTTATTTCATGGCCAAAAGATGCTTCTTGCCTGATTGCATGCCATAATTCTCTTGCCGCACAATGAGCATGTATGAGAGAGGGAGAAGAGAGAGACAAAGAGGAAGAGAGAGAGAGAGAGAGGAGTAAGTCGCCATAAAAGTTTCGGTTAATTGGTTGAGTTGGGGTTGAGCTGGTTTTAATCGTTACTAGACACATTTGGAGCTTAGCCTAATCACTTGCGTTCAGATTAGTGAAACTTCTCCCTTCCAAAGCGCTTAAGTGACACGATACAAGCGCAGTGTTGCCAGTTTTCACACGTAAATAAAGCTAAACAGTTTTGCAGTTTTCACATCCAACGATGCACAGCATCTTGAATCGCAATATTAAAGAAAAAAATATTCAATAAAATATATACAATATAATATAACTATAATAAATAACATAATAATGAAAAACAAATTTTGGATGGGCCCGACATAGGTTTATATTTAAAATATAATTTTATAAAACTGTCACACTCAGCGTAGCAGCAATGACTTTTCTTCTAACTTTAATGGCTGCGCTGTTAAGGGGCGAGCGGTCCAACGTATGCAATATTGCATTGCTTATATCTCATGTGTTAATTAACCGCTTATAATGCGCCTTTTAGGATAGTTAAATATTATATAATTTTTCCCTGAAAACATTTGTGTCATACTAGCTTTAAGTGTATGCTAAATTGGAACAGATTTCAATAAGACGATACGGTTTTTTCTCTTACGAGCAGTGCGTTGGAATTTTGACTGCTAAATGTTGTGTGTATACACTGAAAAAAATCAAATACTGTTCTTTTCAGAAAATGATGATTTTACATTAATCCTGTGTCCTAAGATTCACGTACAAATCGAAAGCGAATTATGAATGAAAAAATGATTATATTAATTTATGTATTATTATACATTTATTTGAATTAATTTATGATTATCCTAATTTTTATTATATTTTTATTTATTTTAATTTATTATTATATTAATTCATATATCTATATATATTTTTTTATGTACGATATACATATACAAAAATTTAAAGAACGCGCTTAAATGAAGAAATTTATTCATGTACTTTTGAAACCGCAAAGCCTCAATATAAGTACAAAAATTCGTGATTTTTGTTCTCAGTGTATGTCGCCACGTGGCAGACACAACAAGCGACGCAAAGCAATAGGAAGCAGCACATAAAGCCGGCATAACAATAATGCAGTCGAGTCCCAAAAGCTATATATCCCATTCGATTTGCCTTCGTCTGAGAAGCCGTTACTTCCCTCTCTCTCTCTCTCTCTCTCTCTTTCTCTCTTTCTCTCTCTCTCGCTCTCTCTGTCTCTTATAATGTTGTTTTGTCGCGCCCCCCGCATTAGTTTATGCAAATTCCCAATAGGTTGAGTCGTCAAATCGTCAAGTTGCCCGCATTTTGTAGCCGTATTTTATGGCCCTCGGAGTTGGCTGCTCAAATCATGGCACGACTTTAACTGTCAATCGATATTAAGGCAGCTCCTCTTTCTCTCTCTGTTATCCCTTCCCCTCTCTTTCACACAGCCTCCTTTCACTCGCCTTGTCTCTGTTTCTGTCCCAATCAGAGATACAGATATTCAACTGAAGATGTCTCCATAAGCTTAAAGAAGAAATTAGGACAAAAAAATACAACAATTACATTTAAGAAAAATGCAAAAAAATGTTTATGGTTGAGGCAAAACTGATAATTTTTTCAGATCAATTACATAGAAATATTGCTCCCAATTTGATGTTAAGCTCTCACGGCTCTAACTCTTGCTGGGAAAACTCTCGCTGGTCTAACTCTCGATGGCCAAACTTTTGTTTCTTGAATTCTCACTGGCCGAAGTCCCTGTGTTTCTACTCTCGTTGGTCTAACTCTCGCTGGCCCAACTCTCGCTGGCCCAACTCTCGCTGGCGCTACTTTCGCTGGCCCTACTCTCGCTGGCCCAACTCTCGATGGCCAAACTTTTGTTGTCCGATTTCTCAAATTACTGAAACAAACATAATATCAATTAGAAGCGTTGAAACAAAATAAAATTCCCAAATAATTTAAGGAAAACCCAAATTGAGTATAAAACAAGCATAACAATAAAAAATTAAGAAAATATATAAAATAAAATAAATAAATTTAAAAATATTGCGAAATAAAAAAGTGTAAATTAAAGTTGAAATCAGTTGAAATAAAAGTTAATATCATCCAATGTTAAGCGGTATTTTCTGAATACTAGCTTGTGTAAGCTATCTTAGTAAGCCGAGTGTGCCACAGTCTCAGAAAATAGCTTCAACTTTTAGACACAATTCAAAATAGAAAAGCTCAAAATCAAGTTTAGTTTTATAGAAATTTATTTACTTGCTACAATGGCCAACAGCATGCGACGTGGCAGCCCGAATCAAGCGCCCAAGCGTAAGCTGATACCCAATCTATTTAATAATATACTGGAGGTGATTGCCGATTCGGATCGACCTTTGACCCAGCACGAGATCGTCGAGGCCGTCTCCCAGCAGCTAGAACGCACCGATGAGGAGCTCAAACGCCAGATAACCGTCAATCTCCACGACGCGCTCATCTTTGGCCAGCTGCGCATGCGCAACTATCGATACTCGATGGTGCAGCATCGGGATGCCAATGAGTCATCGGATCGAGGCGCCCCCTCCCAGCTTCAAATGGCCAATGTGGTGCCGCATCATGAGAGCCCCACACATGCGATGGCCGAAACCGAAGGCTCCCAAGTCACGCAGAAGGAATCATAACGGAATCAGACGCCCATGGGAACCTTGAAATGGTGCTAAATTCAACTCTGACTTGCAAAATTCAGCTTAATGTTATTCATTGAGACGCGAAATTATTATAAAAAATTATTATCAAAAATTATTATTGAAGATTAAAGACATTATTATTAAAGATTATTAAAGAAAAAGTCCATCTGATAAACTATGTAGAGCTTGACTTGGAATTTCTTATTGAAACACCTTTGTTTCAACATACAAAACAAGCGTAATATTAAATGTAGAAGATTAATTCAGAATATCGAGGCGTTACCGCTAAAAAAAATCGTAACCAACATTTTTTCGATTTTCGGTTTTTGATGCAATTATGTCCATAATTTAATCAACTCATCTACACAAAAAATTGCATAATCTAATTCAACGTATTTACTGAGATATCAGACTGTCAAAAATATCGTAAGCGCCACATTTGCTGCTTACGATTAATACGCGGGAAGGGCTCGATATAGTATGTATAATCGCCACCGTTATATTAATCCATAATTTGTTTCGGTTTCTTGTTACTGTCCGTAGTAACTTATACAAGAAACAATATTGCATGCTAAGTCCCGCTCGCTTAATAAACACAAAAAGAAAGAAGAAGAAGCATTGCTTATATTTGATTTACATTTATTTGTTGTTTTCACAATGGATTTGGTCAAAATGTTATAACAGTCGCAAAAATGTTTCGAGTTGTACAAATATTGAGTTACATACTAGGTTTTTTCCTTCTTCCATCAAACGGTTTTCAACTTGTGTGTTTTGTCCACGTAGTACCAACGATTTGCTAAAAAACAAGATCAACATAAAAAGAAAATCACATCCACAGAGCAGAACGGGGCAGAGAACACACAACATATTGAGAATTGAGAATTGAGAATTGAGAAGAGACTTGAGTCTTTGCTTTACGCTGCATCATTTTTTGGGATTCGTTTTAAAATTAATATTTATTCGTTATTCATTCGGCTTTTGTCAGGGTATTCGCAATTGCTTCTTCGGTTTTGGTGGGCTTTATTTGTAGAGTATATTTATTTTTTTTATTATTTATTATTTATTTAATTTCGCTCTTACCAGAGTATGCGTAGTTGCTTTTCGAGTTTAAGCCGGTTAATACAATTTGAATATATTTTAAATATTTATTATGTATTATTTATTTCTGGTTTCGTCAGGGTATTCGCAGTTGCTTCTGGAGTTCATGCTTATAGAGTTTGTAAATATTTATTTTATTCTTTTTTTTAATTTTTTCATTTAGTCTTTGTCAGGGTATCCGCAGTTGTTTCTCGAGTTCGGACAGTCTTATATGATTTGTTTAGATTTATTTAATTATTTTTTTTAGTTTCTGTCCGTATATATATGCTTCTCGAGTTTTGGTTAGCTTCAATTATCATAAATTATTCTAATCAGCTTTTGTCAGGGTATCCGCAGCTGCTTCTCGAGTTCTGACAGGCTTATAGAATTTGTAGATAATTATTTTAATTTTTTTTTAATAATTATTATTAATTTAGTCTTTGTCAGGGTATCCGCAGTCTTGTATAATTTGTTGATATTTTTTTAATTATTTCTTCTGCCTTCTCTCCTATCTTCTCGAGTTTTGATCACCTGATATTATTTTAATTAATTTTTTAATTTTTGTCAGGGTTTTTGCAGCTGCTGCTTGAGTCTTGGCAGGTTTCTAAATGCAATATTATATTGATTTATTTGTATTAATTTATTTAGCGTATGCGCCAGGAGAGCGGCTGCTTCTCCAGCTCCTTGGCCCGCCTGGCGGCCTCCTCGTTGCGTCTCTTGACCTCCTTCTGCTCCTGCTCGGATAGCAGGGTATAGAAGTGGCCATCCTTGCGCAGATAACCGTTGAATACCGCGGCATGCAGCTCATAGGGTATATGCCGCTTGAGCTCAGCGGGCATGCGCTGCAAACGCACCGAGAGTATGGCAATCAGTTCCGGATAGCTTACGGAGCGATTCAGTTCACGGATGAGCCTCAGCACCGTCTGAAACAGATCCGGCAGCTTCTCACGATGATGATGTTGCTGGAATCTGGATTGAAAGGGCAGCAGTTGCTGTTGCTGTTGCTGCTGGAATTGTGATGATTGCTGCTGGAATCGTGAATGTTGCTGCTGTTGCTGCAGCAATGCATCGCCGGATAAACGCTGAAAACTATTTTGTTGTCGTGCAGCTGGCGTAAAGATGGGAGCGCTGGCATTTAGCTTGGACCGCTGCAACAGTTGCTGCTGTTGTGGCAACAGTTGCTGCTGTTCTGGCAACAGTTGCTGATGTTGTGGCAACTGTTGCTGATTAGTTTCAGCCTGCGCTTCGATAGCTCGATAATGATAGTTGTTGCGCCAGCTGCAATAGTTGCTCGCATTCGCCGCCGACTCTGCCGCGTGCCAGCCATATTGGCCGCCATTTTGTTGGCGGCCATAGCTGCTGGCAGCCATCGCATGCATCGGCATCGGTTGGTATGAATAAGGCATTGCGTAGGGCCTGTTGCGACTGTTGTTGGCCAACTTTGGACCGTAGCTGCGACTGTGTATGAATGCAGGCTCTCCGGATCCCAGCTGCTCTTCATCCTCCTCCTCCTCGGTTGCTTGCAGTTGCAGCTTCGACAAAGTATCGCCTGGATTCTTAAAGAATTTCTCCATGTTAGCTGTGCGTAGTATCGTTTAAAGACCCTCAAGTACAGCTCAATAATAAACGTCAATGATTTGTGCGTCTGTGGCCAAAAAATAAAATCAAAATTGGTATTAAGAAATTCGGAAAAAAAATCTGTTAAACTCAAACAAGCTCAAAAAACATAAAATGGAAATACAAAACCATTTCTAGTGTTAATTTTATATGAGGCTACTAGATTTCATTACGTAAAATAATATTAAAATAATATTCAATAAATAACAGCAAACTATAAATAACATTTAAAATAATCAATTTTATATTATTATTAAAGTTAAACAAAAGCTCTTGGCATGTATATCCTATAATATTATTATTATACTTTGGAATATATGTACCTCTTCAATACGTTCAATTAAAAAATAAATAATATAACATTATACACTCTGATTTATATGTATAATTTAGATAAAAATAAACCTTCAATCTGTTAAACCTGAATCATATTTTAATAATAGCTAAGACCATTCTTTTTGTTTTAGAATTTCGATATCTCCGCTCATTCCTTGGCTAAACACAACAAACCATAACAGCCACAACTTGAAGGCTTCAGACTTGTAGCTTACGGCATTCGCCGGCATTCGCTGTGAATTGTATTACGATCGAATAAGAAACACCTAAGATATGTTACAGACACTTTGCTTGATTTGAAAGAGGGAGCTAGGTATTTGTATAAACCAAATACAAGATCTACTACTGCCAGTTTCGTTCCACTGTAAATTGTATTACGATCGAATAAAAAACAGTGAAGATATGTAACAGACAATCTGCTAGATTTGGAAGAGGGAGCGGGGTGTTGGTGCCTCTGTGTGCGTATAAACATAGTACAGGATCTCCCACTGTCGGTTTCGTTCCACTATGAAACAGCGAGATATGTAACAGACAATATGCTATATTTGAAAGAGGCTTGCAAATAATTCTAAAGAACTCAAAAGAATTTAAGGCATTCTAGGAATATGCTTGCCTTTCTCTGCTTTAATCCAATGCTACCAACCCCTCTGGGGGTTCCCACCACTCTCCCCTCTCTTCGGCTGGATGCTTTTATTTGCCTGTGTTGTAAAACGAATAAATCTGTTTATATTTTGGGCGTCGATTGCAGTCTCAAGCCGCTGCCTGCCTGGCTGCGGGGCAAACACGCAAATCCATTTATGATAAAATGTAAAACAATAATGCCAACAACAAGAAGTCGGGAAGTTATGCGCTAAATAAATAATGCCAACGAAAGGCAAGGGTCTAAGCCCTTTGGCGGCCATCCCTTCCTGCCAGTTTTGGGATTGAGGTGCGAAAAAAATCAGAGAAATTGAAATTGCCCGAGTTATGCGTAGGTCCAAAACCCAACCCAGCCCCAGGCTCAAAAATGTATGCGTAATACTCACTTCTTGTGCTAATCTTTCACTTGAAAATCCTGGGGAAATAACGGTAACTTGAGTGTTTTTGTGTGTGTGTGTGTATGTGAGATACGAAGATCAAAAAGAAGAACCAAACAATTTTATCACGAAATTTGAACAATTTAACATATTTTGTAGAGCTTGTGTTTTTTTTTTTGTATATTTCTGTAAAAACTAAAAGGAAATCACAAAGAGAACTAAATTTTATACTGACTCAACTCGAACTAATTCCAAATGCCTACTGAGATTGCCAACTAATTTTGAAATCTGTACAATTAGATATATCTTAAGCAGTCGAAATTCCTAGCTTAGATTGCAGTTTGAGTGCATAAAATAAATACTAGTAAATATAATAATAATTTAATAGATATGTTATTACAAATTATATACTTTATTTTATAAAATTTAAGTCAATTAATTATGTCATTTTGTTAGCTATGATAATACAGATTTTTACAAGATGTCCTCTACTTTTTAAAGAATTTGTTTAAATTAAATGTTAAACTAATTCAATTATATTATTTTGTTGCAATAATAATATAGATTTCTTCAATTTGTTCTTTACATTTTAGGGAATATTTTAAATTAAAATATTTTACGTAATAAATTAAATAATTTTGTTGGCTATAATAATAAAGATTTTTTTAAGTTGTCCTTTATGTTTTAAAGCATTTTTTAAATACAATTTTTGACTAAATTAATTATGTTTATATCGTTAGTTATAAAAATTCGTTATAACAATAAAGATTTTTTCAATTTGTTCTTTACATTTTAAGGAATTTTTTTTCATTAAAATATTTTACTTAATAAATCAAATAATTTTATGAATTTTTTCCAAGTTTTTTTTTTTAGGTTTTAGAGAATATTCTTAAATGTTTGTAACAACACGTAAGTTATGAGCTGAAATATATTTGATATTGTTTCAGTTTTAAGCGCCGCTCTTTGCATTTTGGTCCACTGTGCGTCAGCGACAGGCGTTTGCTAGTTCAGATGGTTAACGCATACAAACATGTATGTATATAGGCTTAGGTATGCACAGAGGAATAGAGAGAGAGAGAGAAAGAGAGAGAGAGAGAGAGGGAATGAGAGAGAGAGAGAGAGAGAGATAGTACTTAATGGCATAGCAACAGTCCTGGCAGATATTAAGATACGGGTTGCGCGGGATGGGCAAGAGGCAAGGGGCAGGGGTCGGTTGGCTCGGGGTTTACGGCAGGTGTCAGACATATAGACATAAGCGTGACTTGACCTCAAATACTGTGACTTCCGTTGCAGCAGCAACACAACCTCGAGGCTTAGCCTCGAAAACAAGGCAATACTCTGGCCATGCATATACACAGCGAGAAAAAAAGCAATTCAAAATGCAACTCGAATAAACTCTGTTTAAAAATATGCAACAAAATTCTGGAAATTATAATCCCAAAGCTAGAAATAAGAATCTCAAATTAACAACTTCATATAAGAAAATAAATAGATTAAGAAACGAGTAGAAAAAGTCTCTTTTTATGCCTATTAAAAATGGGGAAAAACAAGGTTATTAACTTTGGTTAAAAATTAATCTTAATGTTTACTTTTCTAAATTTAAATATTTAAAAATTAAATAAATATATAAAACATGAAAAAAATATTTGTATTTTTTGTATTTATTTATTTATTTTTTTATTTTTTTGCATGAAAATAATATTTTTATTTTTATTATTATTATTTTTTTTTTTGCATTAACTTGAATACGGATTTTTGCGAATTTATTATAATAATAATTTAATTTATATAATTTGTTGTGAAAGTTAAAATTGTTAAATAGCAAATATTGTATATTTATATTAATAGCGCCCTGAAGATGATAGCCGATGTGCTATCGAAATATATTGGCAAAAGAAAACTTGGGTGTTCCTTGTTTTATTTGTAATTGTCAACTAATCTGACCTAAAGCTAGCCAACGCTCAACACAATAATAATTTAATTTTAATTTATTTAAAGTTCTGTCTTTTCTCTTTAGCATTTTTGGTGCTAAGTGAAGTTAGGAGTTTGAAATGCATGAAGCTCTTGAGTTTTTCTTTCAGTGCAGTGTAAATGCAAACACGTGTGCGTGTGTTGTGTGTGTGTGTGTGTGTGTGTGTGTGTGTGTGTGTGTGTGTACTGTTAGAGCCCTTAAATATCAGCTGGGACGCGACAATCACAACAAACTCCGCATGCTGCGTCTCCGTTGAACAAATGACGCCAATAATAACAAGATGCATACAAGGTATAAGCCTGCAGATTGTGGCTGAAAGAGCGAGACAGACAAAGAGAGAGAGAGAGAGAGAGAGAGACAGCGATAGAGAGAGAGAGAGAGGGAATATAGTATATTAAGTGGATTTGCGGCTGGCGCCTAAAGCTGACACCAAATCAAATGCAGACGCCATAGGATCTTTGAGTAATACAGAGGTGAGGCAGACAGAGATAGAGAAAGGAAGAGAGAGAGAGAAAGGAAAAGAGAAGGGGAGTTAGAGAGGGAGAGAGAGCATAAGCCCATGGGCGAGTGTTGTGGGGTCAAGCAGAGGCTTTTGACGCCTCCCTCGACTGAGGCTCATCTTAACTAGTCGCCAATGTGTGGCAGGAGCCACAGGCTTAAGGTTTGCCAAAATCACACCATCACACTAACGCACACTCACAAACACAAACACACACACACACACACACACTCACAGTGTTGAGTTAAGTGTCCGTTACAAGCGTTCGAGTTGTATTTCAATTAGTTCATCTAATGTTTGACTGCAATCAATTCACACAGAGAGTGCAAGAGGGCTTTGCCCGGGCTATATCTTACACTGAAAAACGAGAATAAAATAAAATATTTAGGACATATATGTAGTAAGCTATCAAGATGTTACCAGACTGCAAAGATAAATAATCATATATGATTTTTTTTTCACTCAAAAATAATTTTTACTTTTAATTTATAATTCAATTACTCAAAATTAATCATTATTATTGAAAAAAATAATAAAAATCAAATAAGCATTATCATGTGATTTTTAAAATAACACTTATAATGATTATGGTCCCTGATTAAAATATTGTAACGATACCATACACTACACTCAGAGAAAAGAAGCCAGAATCTTTATTGTTTGTTAATCAATCCGAAAAATGCCTTGAAAAATTCTAGAAAGTTTGTTACAAGGTATTTCTTATCTTGTTATTTTCTATTTAAGCAAGAATTTGGCTTACATTTAAAAACAATAATTATATTTCTTGTTTCAAGTCAGAAATACTTAAATTAAGCGATATCTGTCTTAACGTTGTGTGTTGTATGTTTATGTTGTCATCGTCAATAAACCGAATCCAAGAATATTTTGCAATAAGATGGCACTGACGACAAACATTATTCTAATTAAAAAAGTTTAAAAAAAATAAACTCAAGCAAAAGTTTTTTTTTTTTTTATTATTCAGTCCAATCACGATTGAATTGAGAAAAAAATAACAGAATTGATTCAAGAAAAATTAGTATTGATTTAGGTGAAAATAAAGTTAAATTCAAAACAGAACAGGTTTAAATCAATCCGAAATATTCCTATCTATCCAAAACTTACTTAAAATCAAGACGTGCTGATGCTTACTTGAATTAAGTAAGTTCTTACTCAGATCAAGTAATTTCTTTTGACCCGTATCTGAATTGAATGGAATTGAATGATAATTGTTGGGCATATTTCGTGGGAGATTTTAAAGCTAAGATTATGGCTTGAATAATACGAAGCTGGAACTAAAGGGTACTTTACACAATTTGCATATTATTGCAGCTGCCTTTGCAGTTGTTTCGCATTGACTTGAATCAATTGAGTGTTTTGCGAGTATTCTATTTTGTATTCACAATCAATGTGAGTTGATTAAAGAGAAGCAGTTGAAGCACTTGCCAGAGAAACCGCACAATAGACGCAGGGCAAAGAAAAGAATAAGCATGCCTAACAACTCTCTCTTTCTCTCTCTCTCTCTCTCTCTCTCTCTCTCTCTTTCTCTCTGTCTCAATCTCACTCTTTCTTTTTGCCTTTCTTCTTGTCTCTTTACTTTGCTCTAACTGCCATTTGTATTTGAAAAATATCTAAAGCTCATCATGATTGTTTAGTAATTGGAAAAACAGCAACAACAGCGGCAGAAAGCGCGTTCTACACAGCGAGAATTCTTATTAACTTTGTTGACAATTTAATTACTGTATATCCCCAGTCTAAATGGTAACACTTAGATGATACGCCCCCAAAAAGTTACAAATGTTTCTAAATCCAGCTTAAAAACAGAACACTATTATTAAATGCATTAAACTCAAAGGCAAACAAACGGGGTAGCGTCTTATCTCCGCGCGACATATCTCCGCCGAGCCCAAGACGACATAGCTCCGCGGAGATATGTCGCTTTGAAAACAAATAATTATACCGGGCGGAGATATTTCGCTTTGAAAACGACTTATCTCCGCGCAGAGCTATGACATTTTGGGCTCGGCGGAGATTTGTCGTTTTTAAAACGTCATATCTCCGCGCAGAGATATGTCGCTTTGAAAACGACATAACTCCGCCAACAAAAAAGCGACGTAACTCCGCTCGAAAATTGTACCGGGCGGAGATATGTCGTTTTGAAAACGACTTATCTCCGCGCGGAGCTATGACATTTTGGGCTCGGCGGAGATATGTCGTTTTTAAAACGTCATATCTCCGCCAACAAAAAAGCGACATAACTCCGCTCGAAAATTGTAACGGGCGGAGATATGTCGCTTTGAAAACGACTTATCTCCGCGCGGAGCTATGACATTTTGGGCTCGGCGGAGATATGTCGCTTTGAAAACGACATAACTCCGCCAACAAAAAAGCGACATAACTCCGCTCGAAAATTGTAACGGGCGGAGATATGTCGCGCGGAGATATGACGCTATGCCAAACAAACTATGGGTTAACAAGTGATTCTTCTTTTTACTTTTTCTTTAGGAAATTCTATGTTTATTAAGCGATGTCAATTCTTCTTCTTCGGCTCTTATCGATCTGGGCGTAAAGAGGGCGTTACATCAACATTTAAAATACATTCTTCTCTAGACGTTTTCGAGACAGCCATGGCTATATCGAATCAAATTGTTGCCCTGAACTAGAATAAGGGTATATATACATAAAAATAATAATAAAATATACCATATAAACAAATAAAATAATGAATATATACATACATATATCTTTTATGATAGCCAAAGTATATATACATAATTATATATCCATTTATTATCTCTTTAACTGATAAATTCAAGTAAATTTGCCATGCGCTGTCATTAAGATTTTTTCCCAGTGCATCAGACAAGGCAGCTGATAAAATGCAGGGCAGAGTAAACACAATTCAGCAGCTGGCATCATTCATAGAAGCAGCCACCCACACTCTCCCCACTCTTCCCGCTCTCCTCACTCTTCCCGATCCCCTCAGACAATGGGCTAACAATTTGCTTCAATTATAAAAAGCGTCGCGACACAGTGGCGCCATCGAACGGCGGGCGGCGGCAACTGTGCGTCGGCGACAAAAATGCATTGAGGCATTGAGGCATGAACCATCGAGGGGTATAGCGAAGGCCATGTCCATGATGCCGTTGTTAGACCCGAGTTATAATCAGCGTGAAGCTGAAACTGAAGCTGACGTCATCGGGCCCCGCCCATTATCAAAAAGGGGGCAACTGCCAACAGTTTCCCATCTACAGAACTTTTCTTGTAAACGATGTAAACTGAAACGGTAGAAACTTTAAATATATCTCTGATATCGAATGGAATTTCGTAGAATTTCCTTGAAATTCCCTACAAATTGTTTAGATTTACATCCTTGTCAGATTTCATAAATAGACCTAATAAATCGTAGCATCCCCGTTAGATTCCTAAACGATCCTTTGCAAACTTCCAATATCTCCTATAAATTCCCTATGAAGTTTAGACTTCTAAACGGTCTTTGTTCATAGGGTCTAAACGGTCTTAGACCCTATGAACAAAGACTAGCTCTGATTGTCAGATTTCCCATCGATAATCTACAGATTTCTTACAAACAGTATATAGAATCCATACTTTCAAGTTTCCATAGTTTTCTTTAAATTGCCTACATATTTCGTGTGATTAATTTTCAAAACCCTGTAAATCCGCAAGATATATCTTATATCATCTATGAATTTCCATAAATCCTCGTTCTACAGATCCTTATGAACCCCATTATAGATACCCAACAGATCTCCTTGGTCCTCTATAATATCGACATATCAATTAACCCTATAAATTCGCCTTATTTGAATAGTTTTCCGTACTAGTACTTCCTCTGGATTCCTAATTTGATTTTTGCGACCTTCTCATTGAAAATATTCACTTAATTTTTTTTCAGTTCAGCAAATTTTATGCTCGCGTCTAAGTATTGGTGTTTTGATTTGTGTGTATTGGTGCGTGCTCTGCCGTATGCAGCGTTGATAAAGATGGTTGTAATAATACTAGCAGAGACAGTCAGAAAGGGGTTTAGCTCGCCTGCTCTTTCTGAAGATTCTATATGCACATTTATGGGCTCCACTATTTGCCTGGTGTATTGAACTCACTTTTTAAAAAATACGTTTGTGGCTTTCCTTGTATATATTTACGCACTTACTTATACTTTTCCGCAGTGGGAAAACAGAAAACAGTTAACAATTATCCTGGCCAAGCTGTGAGCCTCACGCGCGGTACTTAAGCTGTCGCCTCTGTGCTTTCTCTACTGCTCGGTTACAACGTGCCTCCAACGGTTTTCCTCGGACTTCAGACTACAGAGTCCGTTATTATTTGAAGCTGTAACTGTACACTGTAACTATACACAAAGAGCAAAACTATAATATCGAGCCCTTCCCGTGTGAAAATCGTAAGCGGCAAAAGCCAATTTTAACGGAGAAATTAGCAGCAAATGTGGCGCTTACGATATATTTGTCAGGCTGATATCTCAGTAAATACGTTGAATTAGATTATGCAATTTTTGTGTAGATGAGTTGATTAATTATGTACGTAATTGCATAAGAAACCGAAATTCAAAAAATGTTGGTTACGATTTTTTTGCGGGAAGGGCTCGATATTATGTTAACAATTAATTTTACATTAACCAATTTTTATTATTTTTGAAGACAAATGCTTTAAGTTGTGAAGCTGTTAAGTAAATAAATAAATAAATAAACCTTAAGGTATGGTATTCATGATTAATTTGTTAAATTTGGTTTTTCTTATTTCAAGACAACATATTCCTGGTTCGCATTGTAAAATACTGGTTTCTAAAATACTGGTTTTTATGCTTATTTCAAGATATAAATTCTCAATTGTAGAAAATGGCTTAGGATTGCAAATTCGTTCGAATTTCATTTAGAGAAGGTCATGTTCTAAGATAAGATTGCAAATTGCATTGAATTAAATTTAGAGCAGGTCGTTTTCCCTCTATAAAGCTGCTACTTTCAGTCTGTCCGTCTGGGCGCCTCCTTTCACTGCATAAACACTCTGCAGCAAATGATTTAGTGTACTCATGTGATTCATAAATATCATTCATCCAGGGACCAGGCATGATTATCGGGTAGAGCAGGGCTGGGGGGGACCAGCATGTCAGTGGTAGTTAGGTCTTAAGCCTTCCCACAGAGCCAAAACTAGTTACTGTCCCGAGTTGTTGTGGCCTTGTTATTGCCCTTTTACGATTGTCCAGGACTTGTTGTCCTTCTCTGGGTGGAGGCTCGTCGTTTATCATTTTTGCATTTTGCAACTTGATGCCCAGGTTCAAAATGTTAATTGTGAGCAGTTTGCCGAGTGAATGCAGCAGAGGCAACAATTAGTCCAAGGAAAACCGAGAGCTGGCATACAACTTAAGCTTTCGGTTTATCCTGGCTGCAGTTTAAATTCCTTGAGAGTTTGGGTCGAAAACCCGTTGAATACGCTTCAATTTAAGTGATAAGATGCTGTGAATTACAATATGATTCAGTAAGAAACAGCGAAGATATGGAACAGACTATTTTCCTAACTGGATATTTTCGAAGATAATCTTGACATCTCAATCAAATCAAATATAAACACGAAATACATTAATTTAATTAATAGATAATCTGAGTATGAATTATTTAAAACAATTCAAAAATCCATCAATCTATAAATCAGATTAATTCAATTTAATTTGTAACTAAGGCCAGTCGATAGAGAAAATTCAGAATTAAGATACAAATTAAACTTAATTATTATTTATTCATTTTAATTTCATTTAAGTGCCATAGTTTTACAGGTTTTTATTACTATACATTTTGTGTTAAGGACAATCGAGCTAAATAATAACTGGCATTTGAAAATGTCAATGTTAATTGTATTTTGCTGGCCAAAAGCAAGTCCAGGCCAAGTGGCAGGTTGGTAGTTTGGCTGCCACGCCCAACAGCCCAAAGGGCGTAGACGCCTTCAAGAAGGTACTAGTATTTGAGCATGGAGTTTCGTGTAATTTATTCGCATATTTCAAGTGCCTGCAAAGTGACAGCCTAAAATTATGCTACGAAATGCCACGAATACCAGAAGAAGTAGAAGAAGAAGCAGCAGCAGCAGCATACGAAAAGTGGAAGGAAAAGCGTTGCAGAGGGGCTACTGCAGAGGGACAGGGGGGCAGGGGCAGAGCTAAACGCATTTACGTGTCAAAACTAATTTAATGTTACACCTCACTCCCCCTCCCACACCAGCACGCAACATTGTTACTCTCCTCACTCTCCTTTATTCGCCCTTCCTAGCCAAAAGCCTCCCCTGCAGTCAGAGTTGTTCCCCTTTCTGAGAAAAATAAACCTAAAAAAAATTACAAAAAAATCTAGAAAAAGCCAAGTTATTCTGAATATTCTCCATGCTTTGTAAAACAATTTGGAATCACAATCTCTTAAGTCTCACAAATTATTATCCAAAATTCAATAAGACTCTAATATATTTAAGTGACATAGAACGGTTTATTTTTATTTCTTTCGATCGACTTTAATTTTTCAAATACGGCAATTGGTAAATAATATAAATACTATAATTTATCGATCAATATGCTCGATATTTGCTCATAACGTCCAGTAAGGACGGAGTCGATCAGTCGGACGCGCCCGACTGTAACACTTTATTTTATATATAATTTAAAAATCGACCCAGTTCGTCTCTCTGATCAAAAATATATATACTTTGTGGGGTCTGCCACGCCTCCTTCTGCCTGTTACATACATTCTGACATTTTCTCATTTTTCAATGGGCACACGTCTTCTTGATCAATAATATATATTCTTAACAGCGTATAAATATAGCAAAGTCTCTTAAAAACGACAAATTTGACGGAAAAAAGCGTTCTTGGCCGCACTGCCTGTGTTGAGGAAACGGAAACGCAGTGTGCACTAAGCGACCAGCTAACATATTTGGCTTATTTATGTGTGTTGTTGTTTCTGCTATTACCCACCTCCCCTCCACACCCCCTCCCCCCACCCCGCTCTACCCACCACCCTCGACACAATTCTCACCTAATAAAATAACAATGGGAACACGGTTTAGCCCTAGGGCGCTGGCTTTAGCACCCTCACATGTTGCTGCTGATGTCCTTTTTACACCCTGTATTGTGAAAAATCACTAAAGGATCTGATAAGTTGGTGCAAGTGGGAATGTGAGTGTTACACCCAGAAGTAGGCGTGCCACACCCCCCAAAGTATATATGTACATTCTTGATCCGTTTGTCCGTCCTTCTGTCCGTCCCTCTGTCTTAACACCTACATCTCACAAACCATAAAACGTAAAAAACAGTAGCAATTGTTGCTGTAGAATCCATTACGATCGGATAGGAAACAGCAAAGATATGTAACAAGCAATTTGCTCCATTAGAAGATGGTGCTTGTACGTCGCAGTTATGCGAATACGATGCATTTGTCTGTTTTTCAATTTTCGATAATTTCTATAATCGGTAGCGAATTCGAGCGGTGATAAAACTAAAATTACTTTGCAGTGATTATTGGATTACACAGTGCAGGGTCTGCAACTATTGGTTACGTCCGACTGTAGCCTTCCGTTCGACTGTTTTGATGTAAATTTAATTTCGGTTTTCACATTTTGAGGTTTTCCCCCCAAGTATATAGTGCACTCTCTCTCTCTCTCTTTCTTTCTCTCTCTCTCTCCCTCCCCTACTCACTTAGTTTGTATGTCTGCTGTCCCCAGAGGCTTTCGACCATATTCGTAATGCGTCTTTCAACGTTGACATTGCGGATACCCGTCCATCTCGTCTTTATTCTCCTTCCTCTTTTATCCACCTCTTCTCTCCCTCATCATCGCACTTTTCTATGTCCTTGTTCTTTTCATCAGCGTCACACATTGTTTCGTTGCTTTGTACCGAATCACATCGTCCTTTTTACTAGTTATATATGTTTTTTTTTTCTTCCTCCAACTTGTTACACATGCACTTTGATTCCCCCTGGCGACCACGACAATTATAATACCCTTCCTTAGAATGGGTTGCTTTGGTTTTTAAGAAAAGTTCTGTTGACGCTCTTTTATCATTCTCGATTTTGCAGAGATTTATGTATTTATTTACTTTTATTTCTGATGTTTCATCTCATAATTCTTCCTATATCCCATACTAATTTTTCCTTCTCCTATGTAACACATATGAATATATATTTTAAAAATTCTTCCACCCTATCTTTTAAGTTTGTCAATCTAATTTAATGTCACTACTACTAATTAATCTATCAAATTCTACAGTTATATCATTAATATCTCTACTTTCACCTTCACCTAAGAACTGTTAGAGTATTTGGAAGTTGGTTTTGTTGAAACAAATGTTAAGATCTATTTTTTTCGTATGCATTTGCTTCTATTTTTCTGGCATTTTGTGCGGGGTGTTAAACAACGATTTCAATTAAAGGTTTCATTCCGTAACATTTACCTCTAAAAGTGTCAACTACAAAGGGAAAATGCTGTGGATCAAGTTCAATGACCAACAGCGGAAGCAGCTTAAAACACGCACACAAAAAGCAGCAAAAAGCATTAAATAGAGTAGCAAAAATAGCTGACAAAAAAGCAGTAAAAAGGAAGCCCATTTGCGATTGAATTAGGCATGGGTTTAAACTGAGTTTTAGCCTTAAAAATTATGCTGAAATTTTATGCATTTAAATTTACAATTGTAGGCATTCGGCTCAATGGGAGATTTTTAATATTGGATATATTAATATTAGATATTGGATATGTTCAGATAGTACTATTTCGAATGTTGTCAGCATTCTCATCAGTGACCTTAGAAACGAAAATTGTCAAACTTGTCTGTATTTGTGAGTAAGTTGTAGGCGGAATTCGAACCGTGGACCTGTGCTTTGCGAGGCGAATGTCTATATAGGGATTTATAATTATAAGGAATTTTAATTTTTGACCGAAAAAAAATATGCCAAGTTGTTCTGAAGATTCTCGACAAAGTTTATTAACAATTAAAATCACAGTCTCATAAATTTAAATAGTAATAAACCGAAGATCACTTTTCAACAAGTTCACTGTTAATTATTTATTATTAATTATAAAAAAAGCAGAAACTGCAATTTTTCTAGCAGTTGTTTTAAAGAAAAGCGCTCAATTTGACTGAAAAAAAGCGAAATGAGCAACACTGAGGTCCATAAACATTTGTATTTTCCCTCTGCACACACTTGACACCAGGCTTAATTACTGTAAGCCGCCCCTGAACTGTGAACTGTAAACTGTGAACTGTGAACTGTAAACTATGAACTGAGGCACGGGCAAAAAGGCGTCGAGTGCACTTGAGGTAATTTGATTTAATTGTGCGTGGTTCCCAAAGCAACAACAACAACAGCAACAACAGCAGCAACAACAACAACATACATGCATTGCTGTTTGTGCCTCATAAGAAATTCACAAGTGCAGAGCAATTTCTTGGTTTTTTTCTTCTCCTCCTTGCTGTTGTTGCCAAGTTCACAACTCTTGAACTTTGGCCTGACCAAAACAACTTGCAACTTGTGGCAAGTGCAGAGTGTCAACTCGAATCTATTGTGGCTGATTAACTCTCAGTTTATTTGCATGCAGCTGCAAACAGGGTTGCCACCGTGTGCACAACTGTACTGAAATTTGTGCTTTTTTATCTTTTTTCGTTCATATTTTAAATTCAACTTTGGAGATTTTTGATCCTTTTTTTTTAATTTATTGATTTAATTTATACAGCATTTTTTTATTGTTAATTGCATTTAAGACTTTTGAAAACATACATATACATATTTTAATAAATAAATAAATAATAATAAGTACTTGAATATTTAAGTAATTAAAACTAAATATTTTGAACGGATTAATATTATTTAATAAACTTTAATAAATATAGCAGAATAATTGTCAGTCAAGTCTAGTTGTGAATAATTTAATACTGCCAAGTTTATAAAAGTTTATTAAGTAAGATTAATAAATAATTAATAATAAATATTTTAAATAAATGAATATTAAACTTTAAAAGATATAGCAGGATATTTGTCAGTCAAGTCTAATTATCAAATAATTAAATACAGCTATCGCTTTCTGTTTTACAATATCGTCATTATTTCCATAAAAAGACCCAACATTTCTAAATTTTGTTCCTACTCGAAACGTTGATTACAAGGTACATATTTGTCAGTACAACTTTTTTAATAGCTTTTTAAATTTCAGTTTTTTTTTTTGTGGTTTTTATATATACTATTTTATTGTTTATTTTTTGTTTTTCTTTTAATTACATCATAAATCATAATTGCAATTGTTTTTTTTTTCTGTATTATTTATGACGTTTTCATGTTGTTCACTTTTTTTTCATCCCTTCAATTATTTATTTGATTTAAATTTTTTTAGGATTGCGCAAATTTATGGCCAACGCACGTTTCCGTTTCCCTTTGCAATTAGGCAGTGGAAAACCAGAAAGAAAGAAAGGAAAAGTTCAAGTCATTTTATCCTTTTGGTTAAATTTGAAGGCATTAAGTTTCAATTTAAGAAATTTATTTGGCATTAAAGTTTGAAAAATTGTTGGAACATTGGGTATATTAAATTTGCTTCTAAACTACTAAATGATATACCAGTAAGCTAGCTATTTGGTACAATAAATAATAATTCAATAAAACTGTCTATCGGATATAAATATTTTCTATGGATTTTAACACAATTATATATAAAAAATAAAAAAAAATTAAATTAAATTATTTAATGACAAACATTTTTTACAAAACAATTGAAATAAATAAATAAAAATAAAAAAATTCAGTCAATAAGCAGCTTTGTTTTTATTATTATAAACTATTATATGATGCACCATTTTATTAATATAAATCAATAATTATGGATTTCATAATTTAAATAGGTTTTTTCCAAAAATGTTTGATACAATAAATTGATTATTTGCACTTGAAAATAAGTATTTATTTATTTATTTATTTATTTATTCAAGTGTCGACTAAGACCAGTCGGCCAAGAAAAATTAAATTACAAATAAATATTAAGAATAATAAAATTAAAATGAATATAATTTAATTAAAAAAAAATATAAGAAAATTACAAAATCTTGGTAAAATCTTAGATTAAAATATGAAATCAAATTTAAACAAAAAAAGAATAAAAACTTAACTCAACATACAAAATAAACGAATTAAAAATTTGGCATATTCTTGCATCCGATTTCGCCCTAAAATCTGCCTGGTATGTAAATTCTTTATAAAAACTTGAAATACATAGAGTTTAAACTTCTCAAAAGTTTCCGGAAGTTTGCGGAAAGCGTCAGCAAGTGATTTGAAGCCACTGTAGACTTTTGGTTATATTTTCTGTAAGTTTTGCGCGATTTCAGTTTGGATTTTGGCTGAATGTTAAATGCCAAATTTACGTTTAAATTGCATAATTCATGCACTCAATCCGCGCGATTTATGGGCGTTATTGGCGCAGCGAAACCGACAAAAACTAAAACTATAACTGGCGGGAAATTTCAATGCATTTCATTTGAGATAACCGCAAATATTTACCACGAAATGCAATGCATTTTGTAGACGTGACAAAATTTTTGCACTTTACCCCTCCCTCTCTCTCTCTCTCTTTCTCTCTCAGTATCTATCTCGCTCTATTGCAGCTGTAGCTCAACTGTAAATTACAGGTGCGTATGTGTTTACCATGCTGGCCATATTTGTTGCATACTTTTCAGCATAATTTATGCATTCCAATTGGATTTGATGCAATCCGTGTTATATGCAGGGGCGCCTACTGCTAGGGGCTGCTAAGGGGGGGAGGAGGGGCGGACATACGCAAACAGTTTTACAATTTTACAATTTTGCAGATTTTTGCAGATTTTTGCTGATTTTTTTTGTGCCCAGTTTATTTGTTGCATACGATTGCATTCAGCGCATCGTAAATATTTTCCATTTCTATTATGCATTTGTAATTTTAATCACGTTTTCTATTTTAACTACAAACTTTGATTTGAATGCATTATTGATTTGCATTCTGATTTTGTTGCATATATATTTACATTTAATGGGCATTGCTTTTAGCCCGATTCTAGCCAGAATTAACAACATGCCAGCTTGGTAATTAAACCAAAATAATTTTGGAAAGTTGATGCTACATTTATGGTATTAGGTTTTCGATGAATGTTCGAAGTAAGTTTTAATATAATTTACGAATCAAAATTAAACTTAAAACTAAAAATATAATATATATTATATAAATATATTTTTCTATTTTTTATTTATATATTTTGTTGCCAAATATTTGAATAGTGGAATAATACCCCCAATTTGCAGGAGCACCCTACATCTAGTAAAAGTTTGTCATAGCTTTATTATTTATTTATTTATTTAGATATGATATCCTAATGCTGCAAGTATAGAACTTATAAATTATTGCATTGGTCACTTAAATTGAAAGTTTTGAAATTTTGAGCTGAAATTTCATTTGCTTTGGCTTTGCAGTTACTCAGCAAACGACAAATTTTTTCTCTCAGTGCAGGCTCAGCTACGGCCAATTAATCAAGACAAAAGGTTGACAAGGGAATGCAGCAGGAGCGCCGTTTTGAACTTGAATAACCCACGAGGAGTAAAAACGAAACTGCGCCAACAAGACGACAACAGAGACAGAGACAGAGTCAGAGGAAGAGAGAGAAAGAGAGGGAGAGAGAGAGAGAGAGAGAGAGAGAGGGAGAGAGGAAGATACTGAGAATCAAGTGACATTTTGAGCAGAGACAAAAAGTCATTATCAGGACAGACTAGCGGATAGCAGGCAGTTCCAGACTCCAGACTAGGGATCAGCAATGGCTGTGGGCTGCCAGGGGGCATGGCTGGCGGATGGCAAGTGGAAGAGGAAGAGGAAGGGGAAGAGGAAGTGTGGCAACTGGCGACACATCAAGCCGCGATGCCATGCCATGTGTACCGTAGCACGTGGTCGACTTGTCGCCATGTTTGTTGCCTCTTCCGGCGTATTGTGTTTACGAGTTTCGCCAGCAGCGACGCACCCAGCAGCACAAATCGCCGCAGAGAGAAAGCTGCTCAGCTAGCGATGGCAAATTCGATACTATCGTTGGTTTCAGAACTGTCCGATACATCGATATTGAATTTTATCAGCTCTGTTTTACTCATTTTTGGAATACTGGATATAAAAATAATCCCCCCCATTATACTAGTATTAGCCCTAAAATCTACATTTGTCCACCAAATGCTATCATGTTCAGTTTTTTCTACATAATTTTGCTATATATAATTCGTTTACGCATTAATTCTTACGATTTTCAAATAAATTTTTTTTTTGTCCAAAAATTACAGATTTTTTTAATAATTCTAAAATTTTTTCAAAAATTAAAATTTTTTTTTTTAATATTCACTTAAATTTTGCTTTTGCACTCAAATAATTGAGAAATATTTAAACCGCTTGAAAATCGGTAGAACTTTGTTAAAGCTATGCGCATTCAAAGTTAGTCATTCAAAAATTAATATTTTCGTTTTAAGAGTGATATTCCCCCAGGATACCAAAAATGATGAAGCACAACTTATCCTTAAAATATAACTACCCCAAAATTTGTCGCTTTATTTCAAAACTCACAATGCCCAATTTCTTAAGGTTTTTGTTTAAAAATATTATAGATTTTAAATTTAATCTTAAAAAACTTTCGTTAAGGTTTTTGTTTTTAAATATTATAGATTTTAAATTTAATCTTTAAAAACTTTTGTTACAAATTCCGAGTTTTAAATTTTTTATGTATGTTTCTGCTGTTAATTTTTTCCGAATAATTTTACTTAGATTCCAAAATTGAAGCATTTGATTTATAAATCTAATTTTTACCGCCCATATTTTCTGAAGCATTTTCTTAAAAAAAATTAAATTTAAAAAAAAGATCCTCTTTTGCAACTGGGTCTTTACTAATCCGCTTGCCTCTACTTCTTCTTTTGACTCTAGCTGTTATCTCCTTTAGCTATTTTTCTCCCCCTTTTTAGCTTTTTTCCTGCTGCTGAACGATTTTCACTTGTTTTGCCTTTGGCTGCTTTTGTTTTGAATTCCGTTGTCTGGCCTCTTTCTTTTTCTTTTCCTTTTCTTTTTGTTTTTAAACCCTGTACTGCTAAAAAGTATTAAAGGGTCAATTAAGTAAGTGCAATTTGGATTAAATATCTAAATGGATGCATTTATTCATGCTTGGGACGAACTGAGATCTTGCAAACTAAAGGCAATTTTTAATGTCCTCTTAAATAGAATTTGTTTCGGATTTTTTAGCTTCCCACTTTCCCTGATATCCGCAAAATAACACCGTTTTTAACCTAAAGACTTGTCATTTAGCATGACGAATTGCATTACGATCGTATAAGAAACAGCAAAGATATGCAACAGACAATTTTTGCTGAATATCCATGATGTTGAAGGAGATCGCTATTGAAGCACAAAGTCTGGCTCTGCTACTGTCGGTCGCATGCGACTGATCCGCTTCGTGCTTGCTGGTATTTTTTTTTACTTTGCTTTTTTATTTATTTTTATTTTTTTGTTATTTATGCTCTGTGCTGTTTTCGTCCTTGTCATGCAGCAAAGCCGCCAAGTGCAATTGTCATAAAGTGTCATTGGCTGACGTCGCCGCCTCTTGCGCCTTTTGTGTGTTCTGTAGTTGGTGCGGAGAATCAACTTAAATGAGTATCCGCTTTCTAACTAGACACTGAACTGAGAACTGAACGGGAACGGAGAACTCGGCTCACAGCTCAGCAATGGCCGTCATAGCTCGCCATACACAGAGAGAAAAGAACTTCCATGAATTGCCTACTAGAAGCGATAGCAAACAAAATGTTTGAATTGAAAAAACAGAACCTACAGCAAGTTGCTAAAAATTATATGATTCGAAATTAAATCAAATAAAAAATAAAAAAAATTATTTTTTTAAAACATTTTCAAGTGATAATTTTAAATATATTTTTAAATATAATTTTACACTTCCCCAAAAACGAAATTTAATAAAAAAGCTAGAGCAGCCGTTTTGGTCATTTTTGACATTTTATTCCAAATTATTGATGCCACGCCCCTACCGCAAACAATGGTCATAAATATAATAAATTGACCAATTTAAGACATATAAATCTATCTAAATAAATTCTTTCTTCTACAAACTGTGAAGATGATTAATATCTACCAATTCTGCAAATTTCAATTAAATAGGTCCAATTATTAAAAGATTTATGATTGATGAAAGAAATTTTTTCTTATATTGAAATAAATCTTAATTTCAGCTATATTTTGTATATGCTTAATATTTTTCAAATTTGCATTCTCAAATGAAAAAAAAAAAAATTCCCCTTTTTTTATTCACAATTTAAGATTTTGTGTTTAATTTTAAACTACTGAGTTTAAAATGTTTTATATTTTAAGATATATATTTTTTCTACAATTTTTTTGAGCTTGCCAATTTTTAAATTTTAATTCTTTTAATGTGAACGTCACTTTTACAGCACGAGTTTTGCCACTGTGCACACTTCAACTTTTCCACAGTCTCTGCAGTCTTTTTTCTTTTTCCTTGATTTTTTTCTAGCTACTTTTGAATTGGAGCCCAGAGGAAAAGCAATTGGCTTTGTGCGCGATTTAGCTTTGTTATTTCTCGCTAGAGATGGAGCTAGATAGAATTGAATCGAAAATGAGAGGAGAGTTCCATATCGTACCATCGGTCTAAAGTGCTCATAATTGTATAGGCCATATGGCATCGGCCTAGAACAATGGCCCAAAGCAGGCAATGGAGACAGAAAAGCACTTACAGTTTTCATTTGGCCATAAATGTCATGCATGCAAAACGCTCAAGGCAGGAAACGGAAATGAATAAATTCGAAAAAAGTTTGTCATACGATCTGAATAAATATTATAGTAATAATACCTATATAATTTTATAATTTATTAAATAATATAATAAACATAATATTGTTATCAAACGAATTTCATTTTATTAATTTGTATATATTTATATAAATTATTTAATTAATAATTTTCTAAATTGCTTGATGCTTGACATTGAATAAATAAATAATTTATTTGTTTCAAGTAAATCTTAAGCAAGCCTTAAAATATTGGTAAAATTTCAATTTCTTATTAAAAAGAATATATAAAAATTCCCCTCATAATATAATATTGATATATATTATGTATACATATATGTATAATATCATTAGATAATAATTTAGTTTATAATATAATAATAATTATAAAGTTTTATTTAAAATATTTCATAAACGTTTATAAAACGCATTCCGCTTATCATGAAAAATATTTAAGACTAAGAAGTCTATATAATTAATAATTAATATTCACTAATTTCGCAAATTTCATCAAAGTCATCAATTAATAGACATGGTATGATGCATCAAAGTTTCGATAAGTAATGCGTACTTAATTATATACCTCATTTTCTAAATAAGTATTCAATTTTTTATTGAATTTATTTCAATGGTCTCTCTTCACGTAATCGAAATTCCGAAAAACGAGTAGCCCTGACAATCTGACAACCACCTGTCGGGATAAGTGGCAAAAACATAAACAACAAAATTCCCACAAATCAAACAAATGCAGCATTGGCAACAAATGTTGCCAAGCCAGCACGCAATACGCATGTCCCGGGGCCAGCAACATTGTTGCCAATGCCGAAATGTTGCGACAGGCAGTCGAATGTTGCAGACGCAAAGAGAGCGGATTTAAACTTAGCTTTTTGCAGCTGCGCAACAAGTTTTATTTTTTTTATACCCTGTACTCTGGAAATGTACAAAAGGGTCGCTTAGTTCTCGCAAACTTTAAGAGTTAGAAACACAATTTTTGGTATTTACATAGATTCTCCCATGCTGTAATCAATTCAAATTTGTTTCGGATTTTTAATGGCTTCGAACATCTAATTTGGCACGTACGTAGATTTTGGCATTTGCCATTGTTGCTGTAAATAATATTACAATTGGATGACAAACATCAAAAAAATGTAACATAAATTTGCTCGCAGAATTTGCAGATCAGTCGGACGTTCCCGACTGCAAAATACCCTGTACCCTATATTCAAAATATAATTTTATATACACTTGTATACATGTAATGAAATTATATATAAGAAAAATACATAATAATAGTAAACCATACAAAAAATAAAATAAACAATTTTAAATTTTTACAAAAAAACAAGCAATACTTATTCTTCTTTCTTTTTTATGCGTGCCAGATTTTGCGTCACGCTCTATACCGCTCACATCAAACTCTTGCCATTGTCACACTCCAGATCCACAAACTAATGGCTTTGAAATTATAATAAACTAATATTTATTATAATAATCACACTCGCCACTCCACTTGAGCGCCCTTGAAACGTCCTACCCACTTGACCACACACACTACACTGTGATCAGCAGCACTGCAGCAGCTGTATTTATAGTGCTTGCAGGCTGCGCAGCCGCTGTCTCTTACCGGTTCTCGAGAATAAGAAAGAGAAAGAGCCAAGAAAGAGAGAGAACATATCAAGGCAGCGCTTAGCCGCTCTCCTTGCTGGCTCTCCAAGCATACCTCCTGCATTACAAGTAATGCAGCGGGTAGCCAGCTCGCCTATAAAGAACACATCGACCGCTCTCTATGCATAAGCTGCTAGGCAGCGCTTAGCCGCTCTCCTTAATGGCTCTCCAAGCATACCTCCTACATTACAAGTAATGCAGCGGGTAGCCGGCTCGCCTATAAAGAACACATCGACCGCTCTCTATGCATGAGCTGCTAGGCAGCGCTTAGCCGCTCTCCTTGCTGGCTCTACAAGCATACCTCCTGCATTACAAGTAATGCAGCGGGTAGCCAGCTCGCCTATAAAGATCATATCGACCGCTCTCTATGCATAAAGTCCGAGGCAGTGCAATATAATTATTTTACAGTTTTGAATTTTAATTATTAACTTTTAAATTAAAACAAAGGTAATTTTCATTTCTAATAAAAATTAAACAATTTAAATTTTATTGTGAATTAACAAATATATTTTATTTTAAATTGTTTCTTTTAAAATATAATTTCAAATAGTAGATTCATTATGGGCACTGCGGATTGAGGAGGTCCAATAACATTCAATTGCCTGACGCTCTGAATTTTTGTATTTATTTGCACATTTGTGTGCGTGTGTTTGTGTGTGTGTGTGCGTGTGCTGAAATTACACTATAAAAATACGGTTTAATTAGCATATGATGGCAATTAATTAATTTGTAAACTCAATGCAGCAGCATGACGATAGTCGGAGGGCGTGGTCGGGGGGTCGTAGAATTTGTGCAATTTATGCAATTTTCATATTAAATCAAAGATTATTGTTTAATTAAATGCAGGCAGACAGCGAATGCGGAGCACAAATCAACAGTGAACGAAATGTTTGCCAGCAACAAATGCCATAAAATTTTAAATCAAAAATGGATTATCGGGAATATCATAAAGTGAAATCTTTTCGATTATACGTTTAACTACATGGCCATAAAGCAGGCATTAATTGATAAATGATAAATACAAGTGAATGCTTTTAAAACACACTGACAATCACTGTCACAATCACTGTGTTTTTTTTAGCTCGCATTACACTGAAAAAAATTCCCAAAAATCGCCCAAAAATTTGCCCAAAAACCGTGCCCAAAAACGACCGCAAAACCTCCCAAAAAACTCCCAGAAACCTTTTCAGTTCAACTCAATTGGATTGAATGCAGCGAACAAAACAAAGGAATTAACAAACACTTAAATCTATAACAAAATTGGCACAAACCGACTAACGAAATACCCTGTAATTTGATAAAAATTTAAATATATCGATATATCGATATTTCATAGCTGCTTGGTAAAAATTAATATTGAGCGAAAATATAAAATTCGAGAGAAATTAAATAATATCCTTATTCCGATATATATCAATGAATGTCGGCATATCAATTAGACTATATCGCATTATTTTTAATATTATCGTTTAGGGATATCAAATATCGATAATATCGATGCTTATTTCAAACTTAAGCTACCCTGTTTGATTGATTGACGTGGCATGCAAAGCGAAATTAATGAGCGAGAAATTGCAATCACATAAATTTTTATGTATTCACATTAATGCTGATTGCTTGCTGTGGTAAAGGGGGCGTAACCCCTCCCCTCAAATATCAGAAGAAGGGAAGTGAGGAAGGAGGCTGTTTAAGGTTATAATTGTTGACAACTTAATCGACTTGCACTTAAAATGTAGCCATGTGTTAATTATACGCCTGCATAATCCAATCATCGTTATCGTTATCGTTATCGACGATAAGTTGGCTTTTTTTGCTGTTGCGATAGATTGAGAAAATTTCCAGCCATTTCAATTGAGGCGTATACAATTAATAGCCAATTATCTCCTCAAACAATGCATTCGGCGATAATTTATGATGGCGGCAACGGAACAGTAGGACGGTACATACGCTTACTATTTAATATGACTAAAATTGGGCAACTAAATTGTAGGAATTCAAACAAATGGAGTATATAGAACCTAAGCAAGCTTACATTTTTAAATCGAGCACCCCGAGTGACATTCCAAAATTGATCTATAGTATGTAACTTTCGAATTTTTGGCGTTATCGAAACTTTCGATTGAGTGTTATGGCAGCATATCAGTATGGCGATTTAATACTCGAGGCAATGATGGCCTTCGGTCGTCCCATGACCATGGACGAGGTTGTGGAATATGTGGCCGAAATGACCGATAAGTCGATAGCCGAGGTGCGACTTCCTGTCGATAACACATTGACCGCTGCCTGGGTCCATGGCATCGTGTATCGTAAGAATGATCTATACTCGTTGGAAGAGTGATAAAGAAAGCTGAAGACTGACTACTTACCACTCATATCGATTGAAAGCTGAAAAACAAAATTTTTGATTGTAAAATTGCAAATCAAATACACACGAAGGTCACATTTTCATGGCGCTCTTATGATTTCTAGTTGGATTCTACTGTAGATAAGATATGTGTAAAATTGTTAGAGATTTTTAAAAAATGTTAAAGATTTCTATATGAAGGACAAAGCAAGAACGAAGCTTGTATGGATATATTCTGGAGAGATCTAGACTAAAATCAAATATTTTCTTTGATTTATCACTTTAAACTTACTTTCGCACTTAAAATCCATACCGCTTGAAAATCGGTTTAGTTTTGGTAAAGTTATGCGCATTCAAAGTTCTGCAAAATTTCTTTTTTCGTTTAAGGAGAGTTAATCTCCCCATGATGGCAATATTTGACCCAAAATCTACATTGCTCGACCAACTGCAGCCCTATCATAAGCTCTATTTACAATAGTTTAGGTCAGGTAAAAACATTGGGACTTCAGGGAAGCAGCATGAATTTTATTGCTTCCCCGAGTTGTTTTACTCAACTGGAAGTTTGGCCAGTATAGCTTAATTTTGTTGATACTGCTGGCCGAACTCGCATTGATTTCCCACGCAAACTGTCCATTCTGTGTTTATTCGCCAGCGAGGGCAAAGAAATCAGGCAACTGCACGGAAAACATTTCGCCTTTTGCCATTTGCCTCAGAAATTCCCCAAAGTCAATGGCAATTTCCAACAATGCCACAGACAGTCAACAGGGATGCAGGGGTGTTGGGAAAAGGGGGTGAGGAGGGGGGCTGTCAGTTTGTTGTGGCTGCTTACGGTTAAATGTGAACTGCTCCGCCGAAAACTTATAACGCGCCCCACTTCCGTTTCCGCCAAATGCCAAACACAAACAACGCCAACAACAACTGGGCCACTGGCCAACGAAAAACTCCAGCAAGTCTATACCATATACCTTATGCTATATACTACATACACTGAGAGAAAATGTATGTTTCAAAAAAAAATATGTACACAAATGGAAATAAGAGTGTTTATCTTCAAAACAAAAAAAGCTAAAACCCATAAAACCTAGAACTTTCTAAATTGCTTGAAATGAGAAACTAAAACCCGCGAAAAAATCGTCAGCAACATATCTTCGATTTTCGGTTTTTAATGCAATAATCTACATAATTAATCAACCCATCTACACACAAAATTTCATAATCTAATTCAACGTACTTACTGAGATATCAGCCTGACAAATATATCATCATAGAAAATAATTATAACTACTTGATACTTGATGCTTGATTTTTATTCTCGGTGTATACATGCTATATCCCCTGAAGTTCAGCTTGTTCTCCCCATCCTCTGCAGTTAGCATTCCCCAAAAAACTATTAAATCACATTTTACGAGCGTTAAGTGCACAATTAAAAGCATTTCGTTAATGTTGGAAAATGTGGCACCACCTGACTAACCACCCTCCCCCTCCCCCTCCCCACTACCATTCTCGTCCTTCCCCCTCTTCGCAGGACTTCCTCAGCTCCCTGGCCAATGTACTTATCTCTGCTGACTTACTGTTATTTGCTCTATTTTCCGTTTCTGCTTTGTCTTCGACTGCGCCTGTCTACGTGTTTCTGTTCCGTTGTGACGTAATTAAATTTGCAGCCCCTTTGGGCGGGGGGGCGTGGCGTTAGGGGGGGTTAGGGGTGCGGAACTCAGGTACTGTTCGAAAAGAAACTAAATCGATTATGCGCTGATGGAAATTTTTATTTTAAAAGCGTCAGGCAAACATTTAGGACAACCTTTAACCTCCCTCGACACGATTTCTTAACTTAAAGCAAATTCTCATTAATGCTCTGCAGAAATTCCGTGTCAAGAACATCAGATAATGTTCTGGAAATCGCTTAGGTTACTTCATGTAACCTAAAATATAAACTTTTTATATTGACCTAGCCGGGGTCTTATTCGATAAAGTCTATGAAAGGTAGAAGTTAGCGTTCCAAAAACACATATGTCGATATACAGTGAGAAAACTCTAGTGTATATATACCACGTGCACACAGCTCGCGCTGCGCGCTCTTATGGCTCTTATGAACATGGCCAAATCGACTCATCGCTCTGATCAAGAATATATACGCTTTATGGGGCTGTCACGCCTCTTTCTGTCTGTTACATAAATTCTTCATAAGTTATAAATTCTGTTTTTACCGATTTTCAATAAGTACAGTTTAAGGAAGTTGTATTTAAAGCAGAAAAATAGCAAAAATTAGCGTTAAACTTATTCTTAAAGCTGCTCAATCTGCAGTTGATTTAATTTGTCCAACAAATAGCGAGTGGAAAACGGATACTGATACTACCTAGAAGATAGACGTTTCATGTCGTCCTAGACGAAGTTTCAATTGGCAGCAGAGCAGGGAAGGGTTGTAGGAGAAAACATTATTATTTGCCTTGTTGCTGGGTTTCTTGTACTACGACGTTTTTAATGCTCATCAAGTTGAACATCAGAGTACAAGAATGGGAGACTAAATGTGATGGGAAGTACGGATGGAGAGAGGTATGGGGTATGGGGAGTATGGGGGGTATGGGGTGCGGAGAGGGCAAATAACAAAACGCAACTAAGTAAGTAATATGAACTTAGTAGGCGTGTGAAGTGCACACTTAATGGGCTGTTGCCTGCGGGTGGTTATCTGGAGTTAGGGGTACTCCTCATAACATCCAACTATGGAAGGGAGGGAGGGGTGGGGATTGGGAAGGGATGTGGAGTGTGCTCGTGTCTCAAAACTGCAGTTCGTTGGGTTCCAGTTCCAGTTCCAGTTCCACTCTACGCACACGCCTAAGTGCGGAAGCATGTTCAAGTGTGTTGAAAATGCTAAAGCACAATGTGTTATACTAGTTCTGCTTCCTCTACAGTCTGCCCCGCCCCTTCCCTCCCTTGCCCACCATCTACATCTCTCTTTTCATCTTCAGCTTCTTGCTACAGTTTTTCCTACCTCTGGCACTCCAATACGCTTTTCAGGCGTCTCAAACGCTGTGGCATATGCAAATTCTTAATCGCTTCAAATTCAGTAGTTTAACTCTCTATGCCTAATGGGAAGTACCTACTAGGTACTACCTAGTAGTATTAAAGTTGACTTAATGGAATTTGGTACAGTCACCGCTAAAGCAACTTGTTGTTCTGTAAAAGAAGTTGTTCTTTCGTTTAAAAACATTTTATGTACTATTCCCACTTGAAACTGTTCCCACAGAACTGCACTTTATTGAAAATTGGACTCAAAAAATTATAAAACCTCATGATGACTAATTATTTTTTTAATTTCGGTCTATAAGCGATTGCGGCTCAAAAAACAAGTCTTATGCTGTTCCCACTTGAACTGTTCTAACCCAAGCTGAAACTGTTCCCCGTCAAACTGTTCCCACTGAACTGCACTTCTGTTGAAAATTGAATTCAAAAAATTATATATACATATTATAATTTCGACCAATAAGCGATTGCAGCTAAAACAAAAAACAATTCTTATACTGTTCCCACTTTATTTGTTCTCACTAAAACTGTTCCCTGTTAATGAAGGTTTGCTCATAAAACGCTGCAAATTTATTTATTAAATTATTATTACTATTAATAATAATATAAAATTAATATAATAATATAATTCTAATAATTATTAGAATTATAATTAGATTTATATGATAACCATAATTATATTTATGATTTAAAATATACAAAGCAGCTTTGAAAACAATTTTTATGCTATTTATTCCTACTCAAGCTGTTCCCACCCAAACTGTTCCCATTTGAACTGTTTCCATTTAAACTGTAAGCACTCATTGAAATTGGGATCAAAAAATGTTGCACCTTTATGTAAGTGCAGCACATCGTCGGTGTGGCAACATCTCAAACAGTTTTCCACATTTTTTGCTTTTTTACATTTTATAATTTTAATTTTTTGCCTGGATTTTTTGTTTTTATTTTTTTTTTTTTGTTTTTACAGTGATGACGTCACGCACTGTGGGGCCACAGCAGCGACATTTGACGACACAAAGCGGCACAAAGTTGCGCCAAAAGCGGAAACCAAAGGAGCAGCAGCTCTGACGTTGACATTAGCTGCAGTTGCAACTTGCAACTTGCAACTTGCCACAGTGGGGAGTGGGGGACGAGGGGGGTCAAAGGAGGAGCTGAGCTGAGCAGAGGCCACTGAGCGGTGTCTATTTCTCGAATATGCCGCAGCTTCCGCAGCTGGTTGCCTTTTGAATGACCCGCTGCAGCTTACACAGCGAGAAAAAATCTACGCGAATTTTATGTATGAAATTGAAATAAATAAAATAAACCCAGTACAGTTTTCTTTAATTTTATTACAATTTGTTTTGAGTTATTTAAAATGATTTTAAATGAAAATATTTTTATTAATAAACAAAATGCAATTTTCTTTTATTTTATTATTTGCTTTTAGTTATTTATAGTAGCTTTAAATTTAAGAAACTTTAAATTTTATTAATTTAAAAATTTAATCAAATAAAATTTAAAAAAAAATCATATTTCCTTTTATTTTTAGAATTTCGTGCAAGTTTATGAATACTTAAAACAACATAAAACTGATATTTATATTAAATTATTTAATTTTTTCAGGCATTTAAAGTAGCTACTTTTAATTTTATTAATAATATTAATATAATATTAATATTAACAAATCATTTATATTTAAGTTTTACTAAACATATTTTTTTAAGTTTATATACACTTGAATTCAGTTTATTTGAAATAAGTTTTGGAACACAATTAAATTTTTCCCTCTGTATACAAGCTTTTGCTCGATATCTCCCTCTTTCTCTCGGTCTTCTTTATTCTCTCTCCTTCTCTCTCTCTCTCTCTCTCTGTCTCTCTCTCTCTCTCTCTGTCTCTTTCTTTGTCTTGCTTTATATCCTGACTTGAGGGACAGCTACGTCTGTAACTGTTGGGGCGTTACAGGAGAGGGGGCGTGGCAAGCGTTGACTTTAAAATGTGCAACATTTATGCACTTTTGCGCTCATGTGTCCGTGCATGTCCGCACATGTCCGTGCATGTTTGTGCGTGACATTCTGCGCAAAAGTCACGCTATATGCAGCAACAAGCAGAGCATGACATTCACATTTTATACATATGTTTCTTTTATTTCAATATCCGAGGTCTTTGTCTTTGATCCCTTTTGCGAAATGTGTTCCATTTCTTTTCTCTCCTTTCGTTTTTTGGTCGTACAAGTGGCCGTATTAAGCATAAAAGCCGAGAAGAAACCGATGCAGCAAATCCCAAACAAATTGCACTTTCGAAATGTAGTTAAACAGGCTGAAATACGGATTTTTAAAGAATCCTTCCCTAATAAATCCATCACAGCATACAAGATTCATGGAAAATTTGTTATGTAAGAAGGTAAGAATTTATATGTAATACGAGCCCATAACAACAAATTTTATAATATATATATATATATATATTTTAAACCAAACTAACCTCAAGTAAAATTCAATCACATTTAATTAATTATAATTTTTAGATGAACAAATTTCATGCCAAAATACAATTTAGAGCAGTGTAAATAATTAATAATCAAAGTGTCAATAATTGCTTACATTTATTTATAATTTTAATTAAATTTAATTTAATTATATTTAATTTAATTTATAATTTAATTTAAAACACCGTCTTAGTTAACATTGAATAAATCAATCTAAATCACACACAAAGATCAAGTACAGTAAAAGTTATTTGCTAATTTATATAGTTATAAATATAATAATATTTTAATTATAATTAAACAAAATGCTAATTGCATATTTACAAAATTAAAAACAAAATGTATTTCTAAATTTTTACAACAAAAAAGTATTAAATCAAAATATATTTCACAGCTCATTTGGTTTATAAAATAATTATAAATTTTTGTTGTTTATTATTTACATTAAATTTAAGTATTTATTTTTTTGTGAAAATATAAAATTTTAATTATTTTTTTTTTATGGTATACTGTTACTGTTACTGTAGTAATTTATACCATAGTGATGTGTAATAATTTCAACTTATATATACAAGTATATATATTTATTCCCATTGAATAGGGTTTTTAAATTTGAGTATGAAAAGTAATTTTAAAAATAAATTATGGATGATTGTTGGAAATAAAAGTTTAATATACTTCTAAGTTTACCTTTTAAAATTGGTTATGTGTTTTATTTTTAAACTCTTGTCGGAGGCTTGAAATTTGTAGCTTCTTCAGTGTTGTAAAACATTTGGCGTGCTCAGCATTAAATAGTCAAAAAATAGTCCAAGTAAATTACGTCTGGCTTATGTCTTTCAGTAAAGTATGGCATATAGACGATGTGAGGCTTTGGGTTAGGTAAAGAGCTTAGTTGAAGCGCTTAAGCCAGCTTTCACTGTAACTGAAGTACAGTCTGAGCCAAAGGCAATAAAATTCAGCTAGCATAACTAATAGGTAATTTTGCTTAGCTGACATTTTATTATTTTTTATTTATTTATTTTTTTGCCGTCTTTTCTTTTTTCTCTGACTTGTGCTTGGCTATTCCAATTTCCAAGTTTTTGCTTTTTTTTGTTTGTTGGCTCGTTTTTGTCCTTTGCGTCGATTGCAGTTCAATGCACGCGCCTCGAAATTGTTTTCATTATTTCATTTCATTTGGCCCTCACAATGTGCACCTGAGAGTTATGGCTCCGGGCCATGGGATTTGAAGCCAAGTTCCAAGAAAAAAACAGCACAACGGGCAATGCCAATAAGCGTCGGGCATTAAATAAATACGGGACGTTATCAAAATGCAAGAAACAAAAAAGCAAAACGCGTAACACCAAAATTAAATAAAAAATCGCGCAAAAGAATTTCAAATAACAAAATACATAATTCAAATACGTTTCCCCTGCGCTTGGAACAAACATGAACAGCTTTTCTTATACCAAATAATAAAATACTGCTTAAATATTGACGGGAAATTCATAATATTTAAAAAAAAAACAGAGATTTTTTCAGTCGTAACTACAATTTGAACCATGACTCAACTATAGGAACTCAGATTCACAGTTTGAGCTGATCAAATTTGGTATAGTTTGCTGTATTTATGCAACCTGATCTTAAAAAAAAAATATATAAATGGTCCATTCTGTTTGTGTCATTGACTAATTTTAGTAGTGTCGATCCATAGAAACACCTAGATCTCGGGAAATTGAATCGCTAGCACCATCAAATTTGGTATTTAGGTTCTCTTATATTGCAAGCAGCTTACGATTATTTGAAACTTTTGATATCGTGTCTTGTTGCTTCGAAAATCAAGAAAGACACAGTTGGACCAAAATGATATTTTGCAATTCTTTGAAATCAGTTTGTAAAAAGTTTACAAGTTAAACCAACTCTTATCAGTCTCTTATTACAATTATTAATTTGGGAATTTGGGAGTGTTTTCATCAGCCACTTCTTTAAGGATTCTAAGCGGTAAATCATAGCTCATGGTTATGATTTATCGATAAATAATAAGCAACAAAATTCTACTACGAATCAGAGTCGTATGAAGAATTAAAATACATGTTCTCCTAGGGGTGACTGCGTCCGACTGTGTTCTTATATGCAATTTTCTGTCAGTGTACGATATGTATGTCTGCACCTGAGTATCGAACTGCATATAACCTATTTACGCACTGCTACGCACAAAAGTTGTTAACTATTGTGGACCCAAAAAAAAAAAAAGAAGAAGGAACGAGCCGAGGGGAAACTTGTTATAAAATGTTTATAATACAGAGAGGATACACACTGTAATCCGCTTACAATGCAACCAGTGCGAGTCTGCACAGAGAGAAAAAACGCTCAAGTCTCATTTCGATCGACAAGCAAATAAAAAACTTATAGCAAAATAAATTTAACTCAAATGTTTTTTTTTTAATTTGTATTGTTGTTATTTTTTAAATTATTGAAAATTATTGAAAATTAATTTGTATATAAACAAGTTTTATGCTTACATTCTGATTTAAATGAAAAAATAAAAAAAACAACAATTAAATATACTTTTATATAAAATTTTTTTAAATCTAATATTTTTTATTTTTAATCTAAAATTTACATTTCAGTTTTATGAATTTACCTACATCAAATTGTTATATTTTAGGCACATTTTTAAATGTGTTCCAAGAATTCAATTCTAAAACGAAGTTAAATTTCAAGTAAAATCTTTAAATGCTCATTTTAAGATTTCATCTACTTGTTTTTAATACCAACATACTGGGTCTTAGAGCTTTTGTTCTTATCTTAAGATATACATTCAAGCCTAGTGTAAGTCAAATTTCGAGTAATATCTTTTAATGCTCATTTTAGGATTTCATCTACTTGTTCTTAATACCAACATTACTAGGTTTTAGTGTTTTTGTTCTTATACTATAAAGAGCCTTTTATTCAATTCTAGTTAAGATTGCGATTTTTTAATCTGAATTAATTGAAAATTAATTTTATAGCACAATTTTTGCCACAGTGTAGGCCACAGGGCGGGGGTGGGGCCAAAGTTTCGGCTGCAGTTCCAGTTACAGTTGCAATTTGCAGTTTGCAGTTTATTTATTAGCCCGTTTCATTCAGTCTCTGTCCGTTGCTCTCGACTCATTTCGCATTGTTGGCGCATGAAATTTAATTTGCAAATATGAAAACCCGCTATCGATAGTTGCTGGTAGCGGAAGGGATGGGCGGAGGGGCGGAGGCGTGGCCGTGTAAGTGCAGCTCTACATGAATTTCGGGCTCGGCTGCTGTTTATTTATTTAAGCAATTGTCGCTGTCAACACCCCATCTCCCCTTCTCTCCTTCTCCCCAACTCCCCATCACCCCAACTCCTACCTGCCAGTCCCCATTTCCCACCCCTCCCCTCCCCTTCTCATTCATTCTTTCCCTTCACCCAACCCACACAAACACAGCGCATTGATGGACCCAATGATTGGGAATACAAAAAAAACTGGCTGCCACAATAAAGCATAGACATTGTGTGTGGGTGCACAACTACCCGCTACCCTGTAGCTGCAAATATTTAAAACTTAATGGTTTAAAATTTGAATAAGCAAAAATCTAATGTTTTTGAAAATATTTTATTTAATATATTCTATTTCTTTATTTACTTTTGTATTTAATAAATAATAAACAATTACTATTTATTGTGTGACCTTCTGTGTTTTATATTATTTAATTTTTGTCACAATTGTACATTTTAAATTATTTTTAGGTCTTTTATTTGTTTGTAAATTTTAATTTAAATATTTGTTTTTGCATATTTTTTAAGTTTTATTTTATAATCTGTTAAATTTTGTTTTGTTTGTTTGTTTAATTATTATCTTATATGTTTAATAATTGTGGTCTATTTTACCGTGTTTTTAGTTGCATTATTTGTATTTTATTTTATTTTTGTATTTATTTAATTTATTTTATTAAATAAATTGTATTGTTAGTATTGTTGTATTGTTGTATTAGTATTGTTTTTTATATATTTATTTTTCCAAATTACATAAGGGGCATCATAAAATCATAGAATTATTAACAATTTTTAACCTTTTAAAAATTGAAAATTAATAACGACAAAAAGTTTATACAAAAATATAGCATACATTTTGGGGCTATTTTCGGATTTTGCAGCAAGAAGAAGGAAGTTATAAACCGTGTGTGACCATGAACAAATAAAACCAAAATACCAAGAATATAATCTTGTTGCCTAACTTAACGTGATATCTTAACATTACAGGGTATACGACGCTACTCAGTGGCGAACGTATCGGTATATATTGAGTCTGAGGCTGAGTTGGTCGTGTGGCATTTGGAGATGGAAATCGAAGTGGAAAATGTGAAAATGTGGAGCAAATAGAGAAAATGAGGGAAATGGGGAAAATTGTGAAAATGGGAAATGGGAAATGGTAATGTCAACATCTTAGCAATGCGTCTGTTCCAGCTTCTTTCGCTTTGCTGCCTTTGGCAATTGGACAATTCTATTTTTGTTTATCTTTCGGCTGCAACTCATTTCACTCATTTCGCTCATTTTGCTCATTTACATTTCCTATTTCCCGCTAAATGTGCTGCAAAGGGCCATAAAAATAAAAGTAAATGTACTGTCGCAGCAGCTTTAAAGGCAGCTTGAAGGCAATACCCTGTAAAACTGTTATGCTTGGCAGAAAGTCCCATTTAGAGTTCAGTTTTTGAAGCTAGGATATCTGCCAGTCTGTCAGCTCAATTAAACCAACTATTAACTGTTGCATGCGCTCATAAAAAACAATCATATTTTTAGCATCACTTCATTTACATGGCCAAAGGGTTCAACGCACTTCTAACCCGCAGAGCACACACTAGATAAAGTCAGCAAGTCTGAGGTCTTTCAACTTGCCGTTATTTATGGCATTTTACGCTTCGGAATTTTTGATAGCCCGTTACGGTCTGTCCTGCTGTCCGGTTGTCCTTCTTTTGGTTCTAGGATATCATATAAAATTCAGAACAAGAAATTAAAGTTTAGAGCACACACTTTTTATACCCTGTACCAATTGAAAAATGGGAAATACAGGGTTAATAACTTTGTGCGAATGTATGTAACAGGCAGAAAGAGGCGTGGCAGAGCCCACAAAGTATATATATTCTAGATCAGGGAGTCAAGCTGCGTCGATTTAGCAATGTCCGTCTGCCTGTCTGTCCGACCAGTTTAGATGAACGCGTCGAGCTCAGCAAATACAAGTGCATATCTCAAGTTTATTTCAAAAATTAGATGCCACGCCCCGATTACGCCCAATATTAATAAAACCCACACAACCAACGAAAAATTGAACATAAAAAGATGAATAACAAGCGTAATATTAGCAAGAAGAAGAAGCATTGCTGCTTGCCTTTTTTATGACAGTTTTATTAAATTATTTTCAAAATATAAGGTACAGGGTTTTCAAAATTTTGTATTGCACAGTATTTATTAATTTATTATTTTCCTTTAAATTATTTGTAATTTCTTTAATTTAAAAACACATATTTTTGGTTACTTTAATGAACTATACAAAAAGAGGAAGTAAAACAGGCTTAGAACTACCGCCAGGCATAAATTAGTACGTGCTTAAAGAGCAAAAAAGCGAAAGCCACAGAGACAAAGAGACGAAAGAGAGAGAGCGAAAAAGAGCGAGAGAGAGAGAGAGAGAGGAAGAGAGAGCAACGAAGATTTGTGGCGGCTGCCAATGACGCGCTAAACTTTATAAAGAGCAAAACGAGAAAGCAAATGCAAAACTATAAATAAGCAAGTGAGAAGAAAGAGAAAACAAGCAAAAAACAGGCAAATGAAAGAGAGAGAGAGAGAGAGAGAGAGAGAGAGAGAGAGAGGGCGAGAGAGCAAGAGGCCAAACAACTTGCCACAACTATTTAGCGTCAGCCACACCGTGCGCACGTTATGACCGTCTGTTGCCTACGTCTGGTCGGCGGCAATCCTATCGCCCCTCCCCCTCCCTCTACCGTCAAACCATCCCCCTCCCCCAACCACACCATGCACATGTACACTGTGATAAATGATAAGCGACACATTTGTGACACTTATATTAAAATTTTATGTTCAAGTAATATTAAATATTTTCTTTTATTATTAAATCATGTTTATAAAGTTAAACAAAAATATTTTAATATTTTAATAAAATGTTTTTAGATATATATTACATTTCATGAAATAAATTGAAACAAATTAAAGCACACTCTCTATTAATATTAAATAATATAATACTATAATAATTAATAATAATAATAATAATAATAATATTAAATAATAATTGAGTTGCAAAATGAAAGGATCACATTTGTATTGGTTGCAGTGTAATAAATTATAATTTATTAAAATTCTACATTCAAGTAAAATTAAAATTTGTATTTTATAATTAAATCATATTTTGAGTGTTAAAAAAAAGTATTGAAATAAAATGTTTTTAAGACTATTTTGATTTTAATAAAATAAATTAAAATAATAATATTATATATATAATATAATATATATATAATATAATAATTTAATACTATAATAATTAATAATAATAATAATAATAATAATAATAATAATAATAATAATAATGAATAATTAAGTTGCAAAATGAAATGATCACATTTGTATTTGTTGCAGTGTAGCAAGCGTCAGTGCGACAACTAAATCTAAATGGTGCAAAGCCGTAACTAAAATGGCGTGCGCCATTTTGTTTTAAATACTATAAACACAATAAATAACAAAACAAACAAAAAAACGAGCGAAAATAAAAATAAAAATGAAAACGAAGAAAACGAAAAAGAAAAAGAGAAATGAAAATGAAAATGTAAATAAAAATAAAAAGCAAAATAAAAAAGCGGCCAAATGTTTTTGGGCTGTAAAAATTGTTTACGACCACTAAAGGCGAACCGCGTTGGCAACAACAATGTGTAGTCAGTGTGTAACTGTGTGTGTGTGTATGTGTGTGTGTATGTGTGTGTTGTAAACCGGAAGCTTGCGGTTTGTGCGACAGACGCGTCGCCATATTGTGCATATTTATGCGGGTGTTCCTGCTCTGCGTAGCCGGAAAAACTGTACAAGAGTAAGAAAGCAAGAGAAAGAAACAGCAAGACAAAGAGAAGGAGAAAGCAATGGAGATGGAGAAACAGAGAAAGTCAGAGAACCACAGGAGAGCAAGCAAACAACTTTGTCAAGTGACGGACAAAACATATCAAATTAATTGTCACACTAAGTGGAACTCGAGTGTCGAACATAAAAATCCCAAAAAGAAAATATATATATATGCCTAATAATAATATTATTATAGCATACTTAGCGGGGAGGAAAGAAGAAGAAGCAGCACTTTATTCACTATTGCTTTATAGCGCTTAAGCATTAATAGCGCTAAACTTGCACTTTTATGAACTGATTTGGGTGCTTACTAAAATGAGAATTATTTTATTATTATTTTTATTAAGTAAACAGACGGACGGACAGACGGACGGACGAACATGGCTATATCGACTCGACTTGTCGTCTTGATCAAGAATATATATACTTTATGGGGCTTGGCACGCCTCCTTCTGGGTGTTGCACACATTTCCTCTTTGCACTAAGTTAATAGACCGTTTTTATTTATCTAAAGTAAAGGGTCTAAAAATATTTATTTCAAGTTAAATGCAAAGACGCCAGACTATTTGACGCAGTGCAGTAATATATTGTTTATTTCATGCAATTGAATTCATCTTCAGTTTTGATAGCTGTGATAAGTGCGTTGAGGTTATGTTGCAAAACCTCAACACACTTATCTACCTAACCTCAAAATACAATACAATATCATATACTACATGCGCACATAACCTCAACCAAACACTTTGCAACCAACTGCACTTAATTTCAGCATTAACCATAATTTAACGTGCACATTTAAGCCTTTTTGGGCAGGGTCCTAGGGCTTCCCTACTGGGAATCCCCCCCTTGTCTAATCTCCATCATGTTGGCCACTTATTGTTGCCCCTAATCCGAACGTCTCTCTCTCTCTCTCTCTCTCTCTCTCTCTCTCTCTCTGTCTTTCTCTGGCCATCTTGCTGATCTAAATTGCATGCAAACAACAGCATTGTGGCCACAGGGACAGGGGCATACGGATGGAGTAAAAACTGTATGCAAGTCAGTAATACCCAAGGAACAGCCAAAAATAAAAAAAATAAAAAGCAAGAAAAAGGGAAAGAAAAAAAGGAGCGTCCAGAAATTATGCAATGCTCGGAGCTTTAAAGTAGATTACACGAAATTTTGCACGGCAGCACACAAAAGCCCACGACGGGCATTAATCACGGAAGCGCTGGATTTTTTGGACTGTAGCCCTTCCAGAAAAAAGCAAGAATAGCCAGAAATAGTTGCTCAGCTTGTCGACATTTGAATGCACTAACTGCAGGGGTGATTACCCCAAGGGTGGCGTATGGAATAAGTATCACAACCTTATTCATCTAAATCATCACTGAGACAAAATTCTTAATACTAATTTACCATTAAAGCATTAACTCGTACTGCTTACTGATTAGGAGAACCTAAATGCCGAAAATGGTTTCTCTAGCTCTTATAGTTGCTAAGATCTAGGTGTTCATACAGACGGACAGATGGACATACGGACATACGGACATGGCTATATTAACTTGGCATGTCGTCCTGATGAAGAATATATATACTTTGTGGGGCCTGCCACGCCTTCTTCTGGGTGTAACACACATTTCCTCTTTGCACTAAACTAATAGACCCCTTTTACTTTTTTAAAGTAAGGGGTCTAATAAATACATTTTAATTGTAGATCGGACAGTCGGGATTTTACAATCCTACTAGAGACACCATATTTTTTTTTATTTTAGTAAAACAATGTTGTGAAAAGCATTACGATTGGATAGGAAATAGCGAATATTATTCATTTTATTGAAACATAATGTACACGATCCCCTATTGTCGGTTACGTTCGACTGATCTGCTACGTCCCTGATTGCTTGCATGTAGGTAGGTATATTATATACCATATGTTAAATACCAGGCATAATATTGAACATGCATTTATCTAACTTGCGCAGTAAATCGTTTAATAAACACTGAAGATATTCAAGCAACAATATTTGTAAATTGTGCTTACAATATTCGGTGCAGATGAACTGAAAATACAAAATAAATAAAAAAAATAAATCAAAACCAATAAAATTAAATTTCAGTTAAGTTCAAAATAAATAAGGTCATAATTTTCAGACACAACTGTACCAGATTTCCCCCTTGTAGCTGTTGGAAATGTACAGTCTGTCCTGCCCTACTCAAATGTGCGGCAATTGGTGCGATCTAAGCGGAATTCCCTTAGCAAGGGTATTTTAAGTGGCGAGCATCGTCTGCTGTATAGAAATACTCGTATTTCTAAATATTAGTGTCTGCTGCACCCACGGAAAGATGGAAGATGGCGCATAAAAGCAGAAGTACCAGAAGCAGAAGCAGAAGCCGAGAGCACTGCCAGATAGATGGAGCAGCAAAAGGCTTGTGGATTGTGCTAATAAATTGTGCCAACGTGCTGGCATGGAGGCTGGAAAAAAATAACCCCCCTTTGGGTTCTACGCAACCTCCCAATCTCTCTTCCATGCTGTTGCTCTTGTAGAGATTTTTAGATTATACTTTTTCCATATTGCAGCCGAACAAATGCACATAATTTTTCAATAGTCTTACGCCTTGGCAAAAGTTTTTCCTTTTTATTTTAATATCTTAAGAGATACGTACAAGAATTTCAGATATATTAATCAGCTAATGGTTGGTTAATTTTTACTGTTCGAATTTCAATGACTTTTAGAATTTATTTACAATTTATTTGAAATAAATCGAGCTTATTATATAGACCCCACAGAGTATATGTATTCTTGATCAGCTGTGTCGGTTTAGCTCTTTATGGCAGAAGTTTAGTAAGCTATAGTCTTATACGTTTTTGAATGCTAACTATTTTTTTTTATAACACGTCCTATGACCACGTATGCCACAGCAAGAAGGAAGCGGCCATTGATAGGGTGTGACCATAGGCACAAAATACTAAAATACTTATATCGATAACATTGATATTATATGTGATATCTTAACAATTTTATCAAATTCAGTGAAAGGCTAAAAAAAATAGAACAGATTCTTGGAAAAAATTGTTTTCCCGCTGCACAGAACAGATCTGTCGGGAAAAAGGCTAGGTTGGCAACACTGGTGGACATTCAGCTTTTATTGCGTCGATGATTTTGTCAAGCAATAATGCATGTGTGGAAGAGTGAGAGCGTGAGTATGTGTGAGTGAGTGAGTATGTGTGTGTGAGAGTGTGAGTGAGTGTGTGTGTGTGTGTGCGTGTGTGTGTGTGTGTGTGTGTGTTATTAGCCGGCTTTTGCCTGCAGCTGCTGCAACTTTCTAACTTTGTGACGTTGTCGTAGGCATTTTGGCCTCCCAGGTTTTCAGCTTGTCCGTCCGTCCGTCCGTCCGTCTATCTGACGCTGTGGCATGTGTCAAGTGGCCCTGGTTAAGAAATTGCCAATCTTGCACAGCTTCGACTTCATTCCAACCTCAAAATTCAACTCCTGCACTCAGAAGCTCAAGTACTACGAAATTGCTTTTGCGGTTGCCCAGCTGCTCAACGTCCTGACTTCCCTCTCCCTTGCACATTGACCTACTCCAAAATTGGCCTCGGGCCTCTGACATTAACAAAAATTCCATGCAGCGAGGGCTGGACAATCAGGGCTGGCTAATTTGTCTTAAAATACCATTAACACCAGCTATTGATTTAACAACAAAACCAAAAAAAAACGCCAAATTCTCTGATTGAAAATAGGTAAATCGACCTGCAAAAAACAGTCAAAATTTTAACCTAAGAATGGATTGATTTTTAAATTTACCGATTAAATTTGCGGAACCCTAAAACCCTAAAACCCTGCACATATGTATATCACAAACAAATAAAATTGCGATATCGATATATCGATGCGACATCCAATTGTTACAAATATCGGTTGCAAAAGCGCCAATGGCTGATGTATCGATACTTAGGACATCCCTTGCCAATTGTCAAATAAATTATTGTCGACTCAGCATAAAATCGAAAGGAAAATTAATACAATTTCAAAAAACAAAGTATACATGTTTTAGACACATTCGGTAGCATACTGGTGAACTACGTACGGATTTCAGTTGTGTCGTCGAGGCTAAACGGAACAGTCTAATAATTTGGAAAAAGCTTGTGAAAAAAAATATAAAAAAACAGGAAAATTTCTAATCCAGAATTTGCAAGTAAAGTGAGATATACAACTTGAATCCGCTTGGAGCTCAAAGGGTACGTGTTGGTGTTGGTGCTAAAGGCAAATATCTATATATATTAATAAAAAAAAAAACAATTTACTGCTTAGCGTGAAAAAACTGGCAAGTGTGTGCTCAGTGTCTGGTCTGATCGAAGGGTTGCCTGTTGAATTGTCTGGATATTACATTTAGATTTAAAGGTAAGTGTTGATCAAATCACTGGCAACAAATAATTCTATATATGTATTTGCAGCAGTTGCGAAATGGGACAAAATGATCGACTGCCATCGGATGACGCATTGATTTCGTTAAATGCGGATATGCAGGACGAGTTGCAGGGGAACGAATTGGACGACGCTGAGGAAGTGATGCCCAATAATGACGATGAGGGGGAGGCGTTGCCATTGGCCAATAATTTATTCAATGTGGTTGATGTGGATATACAACGCGATGCCGAGGCCAATATCGAGGAGCTCGCAGATGATATGGATATGGAAACCATAGACACTGAGACATACCGAGACATACCATCACCAGCTGCAACCGTTGTGATCATGGATTTGGTACGTCGTATATATGGAATGGGAGTGGAAATATATACACCACCTTTGCATATGAATATGGACGCTTCATGCGTGACTCCCATGCATATCTGTATAACTCCGGCATCTGGTGTTCCGTTCGTTATGTCAACATTTTGTTTTTACGTCCGGACCGGATGGAATACTTGGGTCTATTTGTTTATGTCGCCTGTGCAGCAGAATGAAGACTATTCGCATTATTGGCAGATGAGGATGATCCGTGATAACTATGGCAATGTGGATCAATTTGTGCTCAATGTAAACATGACCTTTGAATTACTGGTATTGTTCGTATATGCGAATAGCTCAATGTTGTCCTGCCGAGGCCCTGAAGCTTTGCATACATTATATCGCATGAATCGACACGAAGTTATTGTGCGCAATCCGCGTTTGTATTTGAAAGTGTACATTCGTCAATTTCTTGAGATATTCGGTAGCAATAACGATAATGGCCAAGTCGATGACGATGCCGCTAACGATAACGATAACGATGATAGTGCCGATAGTGATGATAGCGATGATTTTGATGTCGATGCAATTATTGATTGGGAACCCGAACAATCCTATGAAAATGATGACGGTGACCTTGATGTCGATGAAATGAGTGGTTGGGAACCCGAACAATCCTATGAAAATGATGACGGTGACCTTGATGTCGATGCAATTATTGATTGGGAACCCGAACAATCCTATGAAAATGATGACGGTGACCTTGATGTCGATGAAATGAGTGGTTGGGAACCCGAACAATCCTATGAAAATGATGACGGTGACCTTGATGTCGATGAAATGAGTGGTTGGGAAACCGAAGAATCCTATGAAAATGATGACGGTGACTTTGATGTCGACGACGATAACGTCATTGATAACGATGACAACTATGACATTGACAATGACAATGGCAATGACAATAACGATGACGAAGACGAAGACGAACACGAACACGAAGACGAAGACGATCACATTGGCAATGACGATGGCGATGGCAGTCACGATGTACTATGGCAGAATTTCCTTATTGATTTCCACCGTTTCATGGATTCGACTGCACCTTCTAACCATGAATTTATTTCGGTCGACAGCGATAATTACAGTGAAGATGATGAAACCAATACCTTCGAACCGTTCAGCAACGAAGTTTTAGTTGAGAGTGCCTGCTCTGGAGCAATTCGCCGCCTTTTGGGTGAAATTCCGGCTCGGACGGCGCAACAGGAACGTGAAGCACAAGTCAACCTTTGCAATCCAAATGCTGATCATTTTTGCTCGTCATCATTTTGTAAGTTTGATCGTTATAGTCACTATCATCCGAGTTGTGAGCTCTTTGATGGTTACGCAACTGTATACCATACCGACAGTGACTCGAGCGACAACGATCCACTTGATTTGGAAAATAAGGACAGCTCAAAGAGTGAGTATGAATCAAAAAGCAATGACGATATCGAGATGAAGGAACCCGACGAATCCGACGAGGACATGACGGACGTCGAGATGGTGCAGGTCTATTTGAAGATCGATAAGAGTGTGCAGGTCGATGAGCAGATGATTTCCAACGCTGTGATAGGAGGCGAACAATTTGTACAACCATTGGCTAATCTGGTCCAGCATGATGCCGATATTATTGATGATCTTATGAAAAAATTAATCAAATCGCCTCCAACAGAAACGGAAAACAAAACCTCAAAACACTAAAAACAAATGTTACCTTAAACCATAAACAATTTTCAAAACCAATTAAAAATTGTAACAAATAATAATTAAAATATGCTTTTTAGTGTCGGATAAAAAATTAATTTTTAATCGGATAAAAAAAAAAAATTAAAGCTTTTATCTAAATATTAAACAAATGGCAATTAACTTTCAAGTTCCTCCGCTAAAGTTCCTCCTATCGTGCCTTGGCAGTTTCTTGCATCATTTTGGATTGCGGGTATTCTCCGAAATAATTTATTTTTTTTTATTTTTGCCAAGGAGCTTCCACATTGAAACATAACTACATAGAGCATTATTTTGATATTATGATATTTGACAATAAATAAAAGCATGACAAAGCTTAAACAATATTTAATTGAATTATTCAATGGTTTCCAACCAAATTCCGATATTTTTCTATTTTCAATAACTACAATAAATAAAGAAAATATATAAAAAAAAATAAATATATAAAAAAAAAATTGTAATTTTTTTTAACCCGCAAATCCCAAAAATTGGCAAAAATTTTAACTTTGCGATGTTTTTTTATTCCATGTACCCATTTGGTCATTTTTGATAGGTGTATACCATATGCAAAACAAATTTATTTAAATGTTTGGATGCCACGCCCCGCGAGCAATGGGCATAAATATAATACATTGACCAATTTAAGACATATAAATCTATATAAATAAATTCTTTCTTCTACGAACTGTGGAGATGATTAATATCGACCAATTCTGCAAATTTCAATAAAAATCGGTCCATTATTAAAAGAATTATGTTCAATTAAAGATATTTGTTTTATTTTTTTTTTAATTTAATTTTGATGTATATGTAAGAAGTAGTAGGCTATGCTATACTATAATAATATCCCGATATACTACCATTGGCCTCCTCGTGGTGTTCCCTGGGTATCGATTATATTTATTAATCCTTAGCGGATTCGAGCGCCGAAATTATATAAATAAAATATTTGTATTTAACATTGAAAGCGGGCATTCGGAATATAAATTGAATTATATTCAAAATATACTTTAAATAGAATTCTTTACTAGCAAGGCTGATCTTTGGTACAGGGTATAAGACAGTCGGGCTTTTTTTGAACAGTGCACTATGGTCCAGCAGTCGATTTTTTTGGCATAAATTCTAATAATAGAGTTACAGACCTGAAACTTTGCACATTGTGTTTTTTTAGAAAGATAATAATGTAAAAAAAATTTTGAGTCTGTGCGACCACGCCCACTATTGCCTCCCATACAAACCGATTCGTAGTATTATCATTAGAAATTGAGTATGACGCTGAATTCAGACAATATATTTACATTTATTTTCGGAATGACTTAAATATCTTAAACATTATCTTCTTCTTCCTCTAATATTATAGTGCAGCCTTCGATCAAGTCGTCGTCCGAATCACTATCAGAATGCAATTCCTTTTCAAGTGGAAAGTTGTTTTCGGTTGATGGCAGCTCCAAAAGGCTTAATACTTCTTTTGGAATTGGTTTTTTTGTGTTTTTCCGTTCTCTTTCCTTTAAACAGATTCATTTGGTGTGAGTGGAGTCGGTTTTTGGATTGGAAGTTGCTTTCTCAATTCTGTTGGGTATTCAGCAGGTGTTGTCATAATTTCTTTAAGGGCCGAGGCAACGTTTGTTTTGCATTCTTTCTTAGCAGAAACTGCTGCTGCATGCATAAGAAGAGTTGTGTTGTTCTCTTTTTCATTTGCCAGTTCAGATGCCAATTTCCTTTTCAATCGTTGTCCTGCGTTTTCATAAGGCAAGGTTCGGCGTCCTAGTTTTTGTGGTGTCTTATAGTTTCCATTTATTGTAATTAATATTTTAGACGACATCCATTCAGCATGCTTTGACTTAAAACGGTCGACCATGTAGTTGCATTTTGGTAGTCTCATTTTTATAAATGATTCAAAATTACTTGTTTTTTTATTGATTTCTAATTTTATATCTTCTTCGACGTGGTAATGGCATATTTTTTCATAAATGCAATCTGATACAGATGATATTTTACGATTATTGCTGAGCCAAATATCAAAGAGATCACTATGGCGAAACTCGAACGTCGCTATATATTGGGGAATTGCGAGAAAAGGGGGACGAACGGGGAAAAGTTGTTAATTAGCGATAAAGAACAACATATATTAGGACAAACTGACGTAATTAGTTTTTGTAAGCAGGTGTCAGGTCATTAGTTCTATTCCACGAAACACAAGGGACGCATGTTAATTTTCTATAAAAATACACATAAATTGAACATTAAACAAAACACAAACACTAAAACTACACATAAACAGACTATATTCAGTAAAAAATACATACCTTGCTTAACAATTTCCATTATTATAAACAGTTGTTCGGACAAAGAATATTTATTTTCACGCAAAAATGTAAACAGAGCAATTTGCCGCCATATTCTTATTCGCTAACAGCTGTTCGATTGTGTGACTTTGAAAGCTCATAAAACGCTTCAGTGAAGCTTTTAAAGCTTTTGTTTACAGTTTTGTTTATGGTTGAAGTATTAACTATAAGAATTTTAAATCAAAAATACAAAACATTAACATAAAAATTTCGAGTTTATGCCCAAAAAAATCGACTGCTGGACCATAGTGCAGTGCTTCAAAATACACTAAAACAAATGAGTTAAAAAAGGGTTAAAAGGCTTTTTTTTATCGAAGTGTATTAAAACTTCCTTATCTACTTTCAAATAAAGTTCAACGGGTCTTATTCATTCACAATAAAATTTTGTGATGTTAGTCAATAAAACTTAAATATAAATAAATAATAAATAATTTTCAATATATGCAGATATTAAAAATATTTAAAAATATTTTCAAGAATGAAAGACATTTTTCAAAATATATTTTCAATGAATATTATTGCAATTTCTATTTCTTGTATTTTCGCTTTGTTTTCATGAATTTAAGCAAAATCATAATCGATTAATTTAAATTAAATATAATAAATTTTTAATAATCTGTAAGGGTATTTGTTGTTTGTTATGCTCAAGTGGAATCTGTGCGCTTTTGTTTGGCAGTTTTAATTAAAACCAATTTATGCCGATAAATTGAATTCAATTATTTTGTTCTAGTGCAGAGCTTTTGAGAGTAGCACGGGTGAAAAGGCACTACAACAAATGGATTTGATTTTTTTTTTATTTTTTTCTATTTTTTTTATTGTATTTTCATTTTATGTTCTTCTTTTTATCAGCAGAAAGGAGAGAACTGCATAGAAATGGGAGAAAAGCAGCAACTGCTGTGGTCGCCAGCTAAGCTCTTGTTTTGTGGGCACTGCACGATGAATGAAATAAAGCAAAAACTAGAGAAATGATTATACCATTGAATAAATCAAATATTTTTTAGACAACGACAGTCAGCAGCAGAAAGAGATGCAGCAAGTGCAAGACAGAGAAAGAGAGAGAGAGAGAGAGGGAGAGGGAGTGCGGATAACATCAGGTCGTTTAGCTCAAGCTGAAATCAAATGGAATTATCATTTCAGAGCTCTTTTGATTGCGACCAAAAGTCTTATTCAATTGCTGTAGAGAAGTTTTTGCAAATTGTTTAATAGTTCACTGGGAATTAAAAGACAAATTTAACATTTCATTGCTTTTAAGCTCAGCTGTTGAACATTTTCATACTGTGCAAAGGTTTAATTTAAGTCCTAAGAACCTTGCACATTTTTATCGCCAATTGAAATATATATTGAACTTATTTTTTAAATAATACATTTTGAATATAAAATACTTTTCACAATTTTTGCCTAAATCAAAACTTCAATTCAAATTCATTAAAATGTATATATAACAATTTTCCAGATAAATCAAAGCCTTTCTTTTTTTATAATTAAATACCATAATATTATATTTATAATTAGTGATCATACAATTACAATCATTATTACAAAAATTAATCTATTGGAAGAATTTTCTTTTGTTAACAAAAAAACAATATACAAAAAAAAATTAAAAATTTTAATTAAATTCCATAGTATTATACTTATTAACAATTAGTGCTCATACAATTGAATTATCAACAAATAAATTTATTGGGAGAATTTCACTATTTTCCTTTGATTAAAAATAAAATTAAAACAAATATAATTTCTTTATAAGTTTTATGCGAAAAAATATTCTTAAACTGAGCTTATTGTTTAAAAAATACATTCGAAACTTCAATTTAATTTAAATAAATGTATACATACTTATTTAAAAATATTCCAGCTGAATCAAAGACTTTCGTTTTTTATAATTAAATTCCAATAATAATTAGTGGGAGAATTATTGGGAAAATTTCACTATTTTCTCTGGTTTAAAAATGAAATAACAATAAAATATATAATTTCTTAAATTAAATATGATTTATTCATAAAAACAAAACAAAAAATTGAGCTCAAGAAATACATAAATGAAGAGTTTCAAATTTAGCAACTTTTTAGTGCTAGACAGAAACAAATACTGCTTACTAAGCTTACTTCTGTGCACGGCTACAACTCTGCTCTGCTCCAAAGTGTGTTTTGCACATGCTTTTCGCATCATTAATTTCAACTCAGATGCGAATAATCCACACACGATTCTCCGGCTAAGGTGCAGGGTCACAAGAAGAGTTGTCGGAGTCGGGAGGGAAAGGCGGGAAGGCTGGGAAGGCTGGGTTATGGGATTGTAAGGTCGTGAGCTTTGTGGTCTAGGTCTGCATGTGGAACACACGTTCGTTTGTTAACAAGTGGGAAGAATACAAAAAAAAAAAATATTATTATTACATTATTATTTTGTCTGCGAGTAAACAGCGAAGCAGCGCACAAGGTGAGGCTTACAATAACAATAAATTTCAATTTTTCACACTTGGTTGAGGAGAGAGGGTGGCAACCCTTAAGCAGCTTGGGCTCAGCAATTTATGCGCTTTACGCGCGTTGGCTAAATAAATTTATAACTCACGCATACACACACACACACACACACACACAACAGCTTGCAATCAAAAAGCGCAGAGTTGCCACCCCACCCAAAACAAATAAAATAAAAGTAAAACTTGGACGAGCTTTTGCGACTGGGACAAACGCTGACACGCCCAGCGATCTCCGCCCACGCATGCACATTTGGGTTGCCACCCACACACACACACACTCACGTTTTCATCTGTCATGTCTCTTCCTCTTCTATTTCATGTACGAAAATTTCCTTGCAATTAAAATTTGTTGCCATGCTCTGGGTATCATAATTTTATAAGTTTTGCGGGTAGCACAAGAGTTAGGTTAGGGTTGCCCACGTTGAATTTAACAAATTGCAAAAAGCTTTGTGCATATGCTTAAAATTAATGTGCAGCAATTAGTGAAATATTATGCAAAAGTTTCAACTACTTTTTGCTTACTTAAAGTTGCAAATTCTGCAAGCTAAACGATGTTGCGAAAGATATGCAAAAATTCCCAAGACTTAAGGGTTAAACTCAATAATGTAGGAAAGACTTTAGCTTACTTGCATCAAAGTAAAAAAGCTTTAAAAAGCTTTAAGTTAAAGCTGATCTATTTAAGCTACAAGTATATTATTTGAAAGAGTTTTATATTAATGTATATATGTGTTAAAGATTAGGAGTGTACGATTAATATTAGAATAAACCAAGGTTTAAAAACTAATAATTTCATGCGCATTAAAAGCAAGCATTAACTACTTACCCGGGGTCAGACAGGTTCATTCTTAAGAGCTTAAGAGCATATCCCTGAAAGCTTTCTATGCATTATCTGTCTGCCTGTGCGCTCATATTGTACACTGCGAGAAAAGCTCTAACAGTCGGGTTAAGACTTTAACTTTACCCTTAAAGCTTAAAGTTCACTTTCAGCATGGATTGTTCTGAAAAAGCTTGAGGACTCATTGACAGAAAGGTTTAAGTTTTGCACTTCTAAAAATAGAGAGCCAGAGACAGAGCGAGAGAGAGAGAGAGATACTGAGTAAAGTTTTATTTATTTTTAAGCTCATTAACCCTCAAGCTTAAAGTTCACTTTTAGCATAGATTGTGATGAAAAAACTTTGAGACTTATCAATTAGAAGCTTAAAGTTTTGCACTCCTAAAAATAGAGAGCCAGAGAGAGAGCTACTGAGCTAAGTTTTATTTATTTTGAAGCTCATTACCCAAAGCGTCAATAACCGTTTTTTTTCTCTCAGTGTAACACATAAAGTGAGATAGCCAGAGACATGTTAATGCCGCACACAAATGTGCCTCAAAATTATGTTAAGCACTTGCCGTCGCGCGTAAGGTGGCAACCCTGGCGTAATGCTGATGACATTGGCTCGTTTGTAAATCGACGACAGTAAATTATAAATGGGTATTACTATTGCCAGTAAAATCAGTGTGGAGAGATCAAATAGACTTGCAGCTGGCACTGCAAAATGGCCGACGGCAGCTGTCGCTGAATGAGGCATTCATCCAGAAGTTCAAAAAACGGCAGAAACAAAAAAAAAGTGGGAAAATCGCCTTAGGATGACAATGCTAACACTCAGGCATTGAGAGGCAAATACAGAGTGAAAAGCGCCAAAAGAAGGAAGCCTAAGGAATGCATACAAATGCGCAAAAACTAACTCGCCAACAGCTACCCTATAAATAGCGAAATATAACTGCACTCCTAACTTGACATAGACTTTACGAGCATAAAACACCAAACACCCTAAAAAGCGTAACTTTAAAGTTAACTTTAGAATTTTTGTGCTAAACAAAAAACAGATTATTAGAAAACTATTCTGAAAATTTAATAAAGATCGGTAAACAAACTTTAAAATTATATGCCGAAGAAGAAATATAACTCTATATATTTAACTTGACAAATCCTTAAGAGTATTTGTCTGAAATGTATGACCAGCAACTACCCTATAAGAGTTCGGAACACCAAATACCCTAAAAATCGTAGTTTTAAAGTTAGGAGTACAATATGTCTTCTAAGCAGAACACAGTTTGTTAGAAAACTATTCTGAAAATTTAATAAAGATCGCCAGGGAAACTTTAAAATTATAGGCTGAAGAAGAAATTAAACTTTATTCCTAACTTGGCATAGACTTTAAGAGCATTTGTAAAGAGAATCAGTTCGAGATGCGTGGCAAACAAAAACAAAACCCAGTTTTAGTTGAACCAAAGCTAGCCGAAAACCCGAAAAACCGAAAACACCAGCAAAAGGAAGAAAAAAACAAAGAAAATTTTCGGAAAACCAATTGCAATCCACAGACAGAGCTCAGTTCGGTGGAGTTCAGTTTCTGGGAATAGATGTAAACAGTTCGTTGTGAGGATTTGCGCTTAGTTTGTGAACTAGAGACAGCCAGAGCAGGGACACCAATGGGTGCAGTGTGGGGAAGGAGGGAAAAAGGAGGAGCAGGAGCTAGCGAATGTGTTTGAGGCTGATGCGATGGTACGTAACGTCGACAAGGTCGAATGGCTTAGGAAGTAATTTTAGCATTGTAAATCCTTTTGGAAAATTATAGCGACAGTCAGCTGTTGAGCAGAAACGAGAAACGAGGAGATTCAGGATATAGGGAGAACCCAAAAGTATAGCTTGACACCATGGCTAAAACTCAAAGTCCGTCTAGCAAAAATTATATCATTTTCTTAGTGTTTATTAATTTTAAAATATCATGCTTTATTTAAATATTTATCTAGTATTTAATTAATAATATTATTTTAAAAATTGTAAACCGAGTTTAGAGTTTAAATTTAATGTTTATTTATTTTTGTCAGCACCAACTTAAATGTTTCATAATTTATTTGAATATTTTAGCTAGTATAGTAGACATAATATTATTTTAAAAAATTCAAGGTAAAGTACAATTTTAAATTTTAATTTTAAAGTTTAGAATTTTTCAGCCAAAACGATTTATAAATGCAATTTGAGAGTAAAAACCGTTTTTGAACACTCAACCTCTTATTTTGATTAACAATTTTTTAAGAAATTTTTAATTCAATTAAATTTATTTTTGCCAAGGTAATTTCTGTTTGCATCCACTGTGCCGCGCTAAGGTTGCGGTAGGCAGGCAAAAGTTATCATAAGATCAAGCCAAGTGCAGGAAAAACTGCGCCAACCACATATATGTCTTTCTTCTCTCTCTCTCTCCCTCTCTTTCTCTCTCTCCCTCTCTATTTCTCTGTCTTTTTCTCAGGCGACAGTCAAGCGAGAAAAATGTCATATAACATTTGGAAAAGGCTTCGCGCTGAAGACAAGACGGAACCTTAGTTCAGAATCGGGGCAGATTGGGCAGGGACGTAAGCGCACAGTGGGTATAGGCTAAGCTCGCACAGTGGCACACACACATAAGCGTACAGTGGGACATGCATAAATTTGCAGGGTGCTCGAGCAGAATCAAAAGCGAAGAGAGAGGGAGAGAGAGGGAGAGCGCAAAAAGAGACGAAAAGAAAAGGAAAATAATGCATGCATTTTCCAATTTGAAAATGCCCTCATATAAAATATGTGCGGCAATTCAAGCAGCACATGCACACACTCTTCCTCTCTCTCCCCCGCTCCCCCCTCTCACTTGGCTTTCCCCTCCCTTCCCCTCTCTCTTCCCTGTATCTTTGCTGAGCACCTAACGTTATACTCGTAAGATTTATTTAAGACATTTTGTGTCGTGTCGCATAAAATGCCAACTAAATATGCAAATTCGACCTAATACAATTCGACAAATACAAGCGCTTACGTAACGTATGACTTACGTTACGTATGACTTACGTTACGTTAAACGCATTCCTCATGATAACAATTTGTATTAGCTTAGCTCAGCTTAAGCTACAATATGAAAATAAAACTCAACAAACTACCAGAAAGCCATACGCAATGGCATCATAAGCGCTTACGTTATGGCTGCCTTACGTCACGTTAACTGCAATACGTAAGCAGATCGATAACAATATCGACCCTGAAATCTACTTTTTTCGATCAATCGATGTCATATTTGTTTTTTTTTTCTGCATAATTTTGAAATACAATTCGTTTATGCATCAAATTTTACGATTGTCAAAAAAAAAATTTTTTTCCAAAAATGTGGAAAAAAATGTTAGGAAAATTTTCACAAAAATTTCAAAAAAAATTTTTTCGTTTATCACTCAAATTTTACTTTCGCACTTAAGATATTAAGAAAAATCCATACCGCTTGAAATTTCTTTTAGTTTTGGTAAACTTACGCGCATTCAAAGTTCAACAAAAACTGATTTTTTCGTTTAAGAAGTGATAATCCATGATACCAATATCGGCCTAAAAAATCTACATTTTTCGACCAAATGCTGTCATGGTTGGATTGTAAAATAAAAACTTTATCCCCGATAAGTTCATACTATAACGGCTTTAAACTTTGATATTAATGTTGAATGCTTGAGATCTGAGAACACGTTCCTTGCATTCTTCAATGTAATCTGTTCATCTAGAATTTTATTCTATATAAATTCGAATGAATTAAATTAATTGTAATTATTGATTTTCTATTTATTATAAATAAAGTATCAAAATATATGGTATTATTTTTTTTAAGAGTGTTCTATTTGTAGACCAAAAATAAAATCAGAAAAAAACGTCATTTGCTGTCTTGCAAACATAAAGTTCGGATTTGTTTGCAGCTTGTAGCCTGGCTCAATGTCCCATGCCCCATGTCCCATGTCCCATGTCCTATGTCTTACTCTATCCTATCGCCTTCTCACACACACATTTGACATTTGGCATTTGGCTGGGCAGATGCAATTGCATAGGACAGAGAGCAAACATCTAGATAGAGCGGGACAGCTGAAGCGCGAATTGCAACTGGCGTCTTGGCAATGCCAAGTTGATATTTTATTTGAATGCAATGGCCACAAAATCCAAAATCCACAACCAACAAGTATAAATCACCAAAATGACAACGGTTGCAGCCACAAGATACCCTGTAGATACAGATGAAATCTATACTTAAATTGTTAAAAAAAAGTTTAAAAATTTTTAAAGCACTCCTAAAACAAAAATTATAAAAATAAATACAATAAAAACGTGACCAAAATCCAAAACAAATTTAAGCTGCCTAATGCATAGCAAAAATGGTGTTGGTAGCACTTATAGTTTCTAAGATCCAAGAGGCTGCTGTTGTTTACTTTTTTTAAGTAAAGGGTCTATTAACTTAGTGCAAAGAGGAAATGTGTGGTACACCCAGAAGGAGGCGTGGCAGATCCCACAAAGTATATATATATTCTTGATTAGCCGAGTCGACATAGCCATGTCCATTTGTATTTTCCATAATCTTAGCACCCTCTGCACTATATGTGTTTTCCAGGGTATTTGCCAAAAACCAAATCCCAGTTAATGCAACTACGAATGACTGCAACTACTCACACACAAACACACACACACCCACACACACACACACACACACACACACACACACACACATGCATGGAAGACAACGCGGCTAACGGGTTTGCTCTTCGGTTTTTTCTTTATTTTTTTTTGAGGCCAGATTACTGGTTGTAGCCCATAGTTTGGGTTGTCTTGGCTGTCGTGGCTGACAGAATGTGCTGTAGCAAAAGCATGTGAGCCACCAAATTCTCTTTAGAGGACAGCACTCTCTTACTACCAGGCCCGATGTGTGCTATACCCTGTAGAAACAATGTTTCAATAATGGCTATACTAATTAACTAAACATTTCCACACTTTTCATCACGAAAATCATTGCGAAAATTATAACATCGTTGCTTTTTATAAGCAAACATTTAATTTTGAGTGGATATTATCAGCCCTAGGGTATGCAACAAAATCGAAACTTAATCGAATTGGATCGGCTGAAAGTTGTAGATACTATATAAATATATCTGAATGATATATTTGCTATTTACAAGCAATCATCAAGTTCTGAGCGGAAATTATCAGCCCTAGGGTATGCAACAGAAAATTTTGCATTTTTGTTTGGTTCCAAAATCGAAACTTATCCAAATTGGATCGATTGATCTAGATACTATATAATTATAGCTAAATTTATTTTATTATGATTCTAACTACTAACATATGCAAAGTTATTAGCCTATTTCCGAGGTAGATTTGTTTGAAATACTTTCAAAAGACCTATTAAAAAAGCACCTCAATCACTAGAATTTTTACTGCGATCTCGACTGGAGTGCTCTGGCAAACTGCATGGCAAATTGTGGCAGCTGGTAATTGGTAGCTCGCAGGCCAAAAAAGAATTGAGGAAAGGAGCTTGTAGCTGCTGCAAGTTTTTGGGGCCAAAATGGGAAAGTTTGCGCTGATGAAGGAGCAAAAATATGTTTTTCGGCTCGCAAAAGTATTCGAATAATTTCTGTACATATTTATATAAAACTTAGACTTAGCCAGGAGCATGGAGCAGATGGAGTTTGTGGAAGTGGAAATTGTTAGCTCATTCACAATCTTTGACATAGTTAACACAAGCCGCAAGTGGAGAGGGGGAGGGCAAAGAGTAGAACGGAACAGAGCTAGCGAAATATTCTCATCTAGGTAGAATTTTGTAAAATTAACAACACTGCGCATACACGCGTTATACAACACTGACAAGCCGCAAAAATGAACTTGCTGCATGCCTGTTGAGGAACTCAACTATAACTTGATTTGTTGCTCTAAAACAAAGTTCGGTGGAGACTCCACAACACTTAGCGAAAAAATCAACAATTTCATGCTATCAATTTCGAATTCGAAATCTCATTTATCGTTGACAGAACCTAATAGCAAATTCCTTAAAAAATCTAGATTCAAGTTAATAAATCTTTTAAATAAACTATAAAAAAAACTAGTCGCATAGCAAATAACAAATCAATCGCTTTAAAACTGTGGTTACAATGGCTTTTTGCGGTTTGCGGGGGAAGGGACGGAAGTATCAAAAATCTAAAATAAACTTGATTTGCTTACTGAATAGGAGAACCTAATTCCTGAATGTGGTATCTCTAGCTCTTATAGTTGTCAAGATCTAGGTGTTCATACAGACAGACAGACGGACAGACGGACGGACATGGCTATATCGACTTGGCTTGTCGTCCTGATCAAGAATGTATATACTTTATGGGGCGTGGCACTCCTCCTCCTAGGTGTTACACACATTTCCTCTTTGCACTAAGTTAATAGACGCTTTTTACTTTTTTAAAGCAAAGTGTCTAAATGTATTTTTTTGTTAAGATTTTTTGAAGCATAGTTTTTTAATCTATATTTTTAATATAATTATTAATATATAATTTTCCTTTTTTCGAATGGTGCTGAAAATTCGTACCTACAAAGAGAATTCTCATTTCTATTCTGTTTTTTCTCATTGCAAGATTTTTTTAAGCATTTTCTAGTTTTAAAATTTTAGTTTTAAGAAGTTTTGGCCATGTTATAAGACAAATTTCTTATTAGGATCGCAAATTGTTCAATTGAGCTTATGCGAAGTTAATACTATACTCACTCGACTGCAGCATTCGTATTTACTTAGACACGTTTCATTGCATTTGCAGTTCAATAATAAATTATAGCGGCTTTCGAAACCGAAATCCCTGCAAATCCTCACATAATTTATTGAGTCGCTATTTAGCTTTTTATGCCAGATTTTAATTGAATTAAATACAGAGCCAAAAAAAAAAGCCAATTGATTGTTTTTGCATTCATGAATGCATAGTTTATATATTTATTACACATATTCAAATTCATATTCATTGTATAAAACATTCAACAAATTTAGTCTCTGCTAAACACTTTTAACTTTTATCTAGCTAAATACTCCTGAAATACACCTGCGAACAGTGCAGATCAGCTGGGTGGAAGAGTACAGTCGGACGTAACCGACAGTCAAAACCTCTTATAAATCTTAAGATATCTCTTTTACGGATGTTTCAAAATTATTTCAATATCGTAATTAATATCAATTCTAAAATAAGTTCTTAACATCCTTTCAAAACCTTTACCTAAAAACCTTTCTGAAAATCCTTAAAATTGTGTGCACCCAAATTCTTAGATCTTCCGAAATTTTCTTAAACCTTGATATAAATGTTTAAATTCTTATGAAATCACATCTTTTATCACTTTGAAAATTATTTCCGATACCAATTCGGAAATCTCTTTTGAATTCTTATTTATTGTATAAATTATAGATTCTGCTCTTTAAAACGCTTTTAAAAATACAGTGAGATTCAATTTCTTCTTCAATATTTCGTTTTCTATATCAATTCCCTTAATTTTCACTCCGAAAAACTCCGATAAAATCCAAAAGTTCTTGGTTTAAAGGTACGCTGATTAAAATTGTTTATGGAATATTGAAAGCCAACAAGATAAGCCAAGCTTCCATATATCATTATTTTCTCCCATCCTAGTATGATTTTAGCTTATTACAAAAAAAATCTACCATCTGCAACTATATCCGGCGTTTTATCATGTGTTTTCAGACAAACACAAAAGCTAACTAAAGCCTTTGCGGTGTTGTTGACACCTGGCAACTCTGGTTAGCGCAAAATATTATGGCCAATATCAATATTGACATTAATTTGCGGCACATGGAAAAGCGTCGAGTTGAACAGGGCTTTCAGTGAAAGTGGCTGTCCGACCATCTAACTGCTTGGCCAGTGGCAAAAAATGGCTTGCATTAGCCTATATCGTATATCATATGGCAGCATGGCAACCCTACCCCCTTTACCCAAAAAAAGGCAACCATGGAAAATGAAAAATGCCACAAAACTGCGTGGGTATCGGGCACAGCATCGCCTGGCCCAAGTTGCCACAGTTGCTTCACACATAAATTTCTAGAAAAAAAATAGAGAAAAATACGAAACAAAAGCTCCAAATGCTCGACGAGCTAATACGCTGTAAAGGAGATTTTGAAATACTACATAATTCAAATTATTCATAAGATAAGGGAAAAGAAAGTTTTAAGGATAGTAAAAGCTTTACGAAATTGAGAAGCTTTAGCACAATGAAAGCTATAAGGAAGAGGAAAGTTTAAAGCAAGGGGAAAGCTTTAAAAAAAGACCAATTTTAAAGCTAAATATAATATAGCAAGTTTGAAGTTTTTATTCTCTCTTTCTTTCAAACTAAACCTAGGATTTATGTTGGTTTTATTTATGGATGTTTTGAGAAACTATATAAAATAATATTTAAACAAATTTTATTCACCTTTACCACAAAAGCAAAGTTTTAAGAATAGTAAAAGCTTTACGAATTTGAGAAGTTTTAAGACAATGAATGCAATAAGGAAGAGGAAAGCTTTAGGCAAGAGGAAAGCTTTAAGGAAAGCAAAGTTTAAAAACTAAAAATAATATAACAAGTTTGAAGCTCTTCGTCTCTCTTTCTCTCGAACTAAACGTTGAATGTTTTGAAAAACTATATAAAATAACATTAAAAAACATTTTATTCACCTTTACCACAAAAGCAAAGTTTCAAGAATAGTAAAAGCCTTGCGAAATTAAGAAGCTTCAGAAATATTAAAGCTATAAGAAAGAGGAAAGCTTTAAGGATAAAAAAGTTTAAAATTAAAGAATTAAACTTTAAACTTTTCTCTCAGACTTAACCATAGCTAAAGGCTGTCTAGTAGAGCATCGATTCGATTACGATAGTATTTAATCGATTATTTTTGTCGGCGATAAATTGATTCTTTATTTTATTTTAAATTTAAATAAATATTTTAAAATTTTGCTTTCAGGCTTAATCGATTAAATTGATTTTTAGACGTAAATCGATCGAAAAGATCGATTCTACAAACGATCGAAACCAGCTCTACTGTCGTAGTTATACCGCTAAGTAATTGCATGCTACAGGGTATTTAAAATGTGAAATTTTCGTATATTTTTCGTATTATTTTTTGTAACAAAAAGCAGCAGCAACAACTGCACGCCATTTGCATTAAAGGCAAAACGGTGAAGGCGTAAACTCTAGGCAAACGTGCAGTCGGTCTCCCTCTTTTACTGCCTCTCTCTCTCTCTCTTTCTCTCTCTTTCTATATCTGACTCTCTTCACTACGTGTATGTGTGTGTGTGTGCATGCCGCAGGTCACCGTTAAGGTTATTATCATGTTAAAACTGCAAAATGCAATAAGTTAGCTGGCAAAGCAACGGGTGGCAACCCTGCTGTGCCAAGATTTATTTAGTATTTTTTAAGTATTTTTTTGCAGTATTTTCTGTGTGCTCATTGGCTATGCGAGAAATATGTTTGCCACATTTTTTTTCTTTTACAAGACAACTCTGGCAGTGGGCGTTGGGCGGTGGGCGGTGGGTGGTGGGCGGTGGGCGGTGGGCGGTGGGCGTGGGCATACAATATGTCATCAACGTTTGCTGCATTTTGGCCAACACCAAAGTCATTAACATTATCAGCAAAGAAAAAGAAATACAAAAAAATATATATAATAATAATAATAATAATAATGATAATGATAATAGCGTTGAAGATGGCAACACTGGCAGCCAGAGTTGCCGCATCGCTTGCCAGATTTGTTTGTTTGCGGACGGTAATAGTATTCATAATGTTTAACAGTTTCTTTCTTTACTTTATTTCGTACGCCCATTTCGGGGTTCATTAAGGGTAATTTGGAATGTCATTTGCATGCGGAATTCCCTAGAAATATTGCACAGAGTTAAAGGGAGCAAGAAAAGGAGAGAGAGAGACGGAGAGAGTAGCAGTAGAGTGGGAGAGATAAAGAGTGCATTGTAATGGCAATTTAATGGATCATTATAGCAAGTGGCACAACTTCTAGGTGCTTCAGACTGAGTTCTGTGGGTTGTAGGGTTGTCTGTGTGCATAACCAACTCATCCCTAACCTATAAATAACATTTTTAAATAGACGTTGAGCAATGTGTCAAACTATTTTCAAATATCTGACTGGTAATTAAACTGAAACCTTTGTAATCGGTAATCGGGTTATACAAGATAGTTCACCTCTTCATCTACCATTACCTTCTTTCCCCACCATCTTCTCATTGCTCTTCCGCACCTTCTATACGTCCATTCCTTACACTATCCCTCCATTTCTCCCTCTATTGCTCCCTCCCCAACTTTATCACTTTCTAACGCATATTTCCTTTGCTATTTTTTTTTCCTACGTCCCAACCTTCCTTCCTCTTCTTTATACCTCTGCCAAACCTCCATGCCTTTCCGCTTAGCTTATCCCCCTGCTTCTCTATTTTGCCTTCTCTTTTCCTAAACCCTCTTTTTTAGCCGTATGCTTCTTCTTTTTCAATGTCTATCGCGACTGCCTCTCTGTGCTCGTGTTTTCTGTAAAATAATGAAGAAACTTCGCTACTCACTTTGTTCGACTGATGCTACAAGTGGTGCAACTTGTTGCAAGTGCAACTTTCAACCACTTTTGAACGCGTTTGGCTTCTCCGATTACAAAGCGTTGGAATTTTATTAGACTGCGTCCCCTTTGATAGCCCCAACGGACGTAATTAGCAGCAACTGTCCATGTCACTCGACTGAACCCGCCATCCCCATCTGCCTCGATTGCCGGCTTTTGTTAATGTGCGCTCTTTCACCTTGGTTGTGAAAGCTTTTTCCTGTTTAATTGATGCTTGAGGAATTTTTTTAAAAGTGCACAAAGGCTAAATGTAAGTCAAGAGGGGGCAACTAGAAGGATAGTTGCAAGCAGTGGAAATATATCTGACAAACAAGAGACCTGGCTGTCTCATAAGTATTTCAAAAAGATTCAATTACAAGCTTAATAGACCTTTGGTGCATGGTCTGACTGTACATGCTCGTGGAGTATAACATCTGTGCAAATCAAAAATGGAAGAAGAGAACATAAGAGTTGCTTTTATCTACTTTCATTTCTGCTTTCTACCATTTTTGTACGTCCTTAGGGATAATGTACAATGTATCTAAGATCTCTCTCTTGCACTTGCTAACACAATCAGAGGCACACGCACGAAACTGCGCGCTTAATTCATCGGGCGTGTCACGCCTCCTTGTGGGTGTTACACACATTTCCTCTTTGCACTAAGTTAATAGACCCTTTTTACTTTTTTAAAGTAAAGGGTCTAAAAACCACAGCAGTACGATCAGATAAGAACCAGCGAAGATATGAAACAGACAGTTTTGCTCAACTTGGTGTTATTACTACTTTTATTATTCACCGAATAAGAATTACAAAATAATATGGGACTAAGATGGCGTTGATTTTCCTGTCCCTCCCAAACATATCATTATAATGTGAAACAGAACAGAAGCCAGTTTCAGTCTAGAGCTCAACCGAGCAACACCTACTAATTTAAATGGGAAAAAATATAAAATAATTTTTAAGTAATAAGTAATAAGTAATTTGGAAATTGAAATATTTAAAAAAAAAAAGTGAAATTTAAGAAACAACAGAGCTCAACCGAGCAACAAATTTAAAGGTAAGAAAATATAAAGAACAAAAAAAATATTAGAAATTTGAAGAAAAACCCCAGCATAAGACATAGCTTTGATTTTCCTGTCATTCCCAAACAGATTTCAATATAAGAAGAAACACAACAGATGCCAATTTTAAATTGAGATCCCAACCGGGCAACACAAAATTCCTAATTAAGAAATTTAATCGTTTTGTGGAAAGTGGCGTTTGAAATCTTCGGAGGTATTGGGTTCCACCTGAACGATCGCATCAGAAGTTACAGCCGCAACAGAATCGGTTAAGGTAGTTGTATTCTGCGAGAGGGGCCCGACTTGTATTGATGCCACAGACACCGCCGATTCCACTTGCACTGATGCATTCCAAGACTTTCACATATGTATATTCCATGAAGCCGCTGAAGTTGTTGACCTTTAAAATAAAATATTTTAAACGAATTTAGCTTGTTTTTATACTCATTGAAAAATGGAAAAGCAGGGTTAATAACTTTGTCAGAATGTATGTAACAGGCAGAAGCAGGCGTGGCAGAACCCACAAACTATATATATTCTTGATAAGGGAGACAAGCTGAATTGATATAGCCCTGTCTGTCTGTCTGTCCGTATGTCTGTCCGTCTGTGTTTCGGCATTTACAGCTCTTTATTGCCATGTTTAATGAGCGCATTATAAATGCAGTTTTAATCTCGACTAAAATGTTCGCACTCATTTTACAATCGAGAACTTAATTAATTGCAGACACACACACACACACACAATCACATATGCCCAATAAAAATAAAAATAAAACTAAAAATAAATATACATTTGTGATTTAATTGCGCTCTCGCATTACACACAGTTTTTAGCATATTAATTATGCGCATATTGACAAAAAAAAATGCAATAATAATTTGAGATTACTGTGCACTGTATTGTGTGAACGATAAACTCCATTTTGAAATTTGTTTTCATTTTGATTTAATCGTTTGGTTTAGTTGTTTTTAGGTTAGTTCAGTATTTGGTAAAATTTCAGTTAAACCGGAGGCAAGTTTAAATTAAAGCAAATATCAAAAAGAAATGCAATTAAGTAGGCATCAGAAATTATCAATAATTGTCTAATTAGACATTCTATATGCCTTAATATAATTCTCATAAAATTCTAAAATAAAAAAAAAAAAACAAAAACAAATTGAAATTTTAAAATATTGTTTATTTAATATTTTCGGTTTTTATAAACCGATTTCGATGAGCTTTACATAACAGCATTTGGTCGAAAAATGTAGATTTTAGGGCCAATATTGCAAACACTCCCAAAACAAAAAAATCAATTTTTGTTTAACTTTGAATGCGCATAACTTTACCAAAACTCAATCGATTTTCAAGATAGAAATTTATCTTAATTTTTTATCTTAGATTTATCTTAATTATTTGAGTTGTAAAATAAAATTTGCGTGTTAATTAAAAAGAAACAAAATTTGAAATTTTTGCAATAATTTTAACTCCCTTAAAAAATATGGAATTTTCGGGAAAAAAAAGTATTGTTTTAAAATCTTAAGAATTGAAGCTTCAAGAAATTGTATTGCAAAATTATGCAGAAAAAAACAAACATGGCAGCATTTGGTCGAAAAATATAGATTTTAGGGCCAAGCCCTACGGTATATATAGTTTATATATGGGTATAAAATACAAAATATTAAAATAATACAAATAAAGTAGAGCAATACCGCTCCAGCATAACTATGCTTGAAAATGTTCTCAAACTGTTTGTCAAATTGGATGACGATCGTTTGAGAAACATACTAGCGCCATCTAGCGGAATTTCCTAAACCAAGACGTACGCCGGGCATTATTTACGTGCTCTTCTTCTTTCTCTTCCCCTGCCGCTGCGCTGGCAACTTTCATTTTGGAGCAATACAATGCAAATTACAGCAGGATGACGTCACGTCCGTTGATTTGATTTGCAATGACACAATTTGGGGCAGAGACAGCATTAGTTGGGCGGGCGGGGGTATGATGGGATGGACGTGTAGGGGTGCCGAGGGGGTTGGGGGCGGTACACAACTTTGTCAAGCTGCCTTCGACTCATTTGTAATCATTTGAGTGTTAAATTTTTTGGCGCATTCATGGCTCGCAGTAACTCCTAGCACTGAATGCAGCCCTTACACTGGCAGAAAAATGCTGTTCTTAAATTAAGCACGAATAAAACTAATTTAAGACTTTCCAAACTACATAAAAATAAAGAAATTTAAAAGTTAAGAATATATAATATACAAATTATATAATTAAAAAACTAAATGAAAATAAGCATTAAAATTAAATTAAATTAAAAATTAAATTAATAAAATTTAAAAAAATTGTTAGCAATAATTTATTTATTTATTGATTTATTTATTTAAACTAATGTCAGTCGATCGAGAAAATTCAAAATATAATTTGAAATAAAGAAAACAATTAAATTAAGGAATTAAAATAAATTGAATTAAATTAATTCATTAAAGTAAATGATAATGTAAAAGATAATAGCTAATATTAAAAATATAAAAAAATATACAAGAATTTGTTATTTTATTAAAAAAAAAATTAAAATTAAATTTTATTTTATAAAAAATTATTTTATACAATTTTTGTTTTTTTTTTATTTTAACAAAAATTTATTTTATTTTTTTATTGTAAAAATTGTTTATGGTTTATATAATTTTGACTTTGGTCTCTTCTCAGTCAGACATTGTTGAATTTTCTCTCTGTGTACCTCCGCCCCTGCCACAGCTGCGCTCCTGCTGTTGTTTGTTACAGCCTTCATAAATCTTAATTTTGGCCAAAGAGATGGCCAAGCGTAATCTGGCCCGGTTCGGAAGGAGCAGGGAGGGTGGAGAGAAGGGGAGGGAGGGGCAGGGGGGCAACGTGAGGCCCTGGCAACGTGACTCGTTTTGAAGTTTTGCGCGCTGCACTTTTGACAGCCGGCGGCAGCGACGACGACGACGCATCCGATGGATGAGCTAACTGAAATTTGTCGCAGCAACAACAACAACAACAACAACAGCAACAACAACAGCAACAACAACAGCAACAACAACAGCAACAAGAACAGCAACAACAATAACAATAAGACAGTATGACAGACTGTCGGATAGACAAAATGGCACAAGTTTGTCGCTGTTAAATTTAATGTTTGCTCGCTTTTTGTTCTTGGGCGCGTTTTTTAAAAAGGAGGGGAGTGGGGGGGCGCCCAAGGGAAAGTGACAACAGACTGTTCGACTCAACACTGAAAAAAAAATCAAGCAAATTGCAAAAATTGTAAAATATTTGCAGTTTTTAAATTTAATTTAAAACAAATGCTAGTTATTGCATATTTCAAATTTTCATAGTTTGATACATTTTCCCTTTAAGTTTTAGAAATATTTTAATTATTTTTATTTTTATTTTATTTTTATTTATTATTTAATGTTCCCTACAGTCGACAAGGAATTTAAATACAAAAATTAAGCTTAAGTTAAAAATTTAACTAAAGAATCACTTTACATTAAAAGTTATAGAAAAAGATTAAGATAATCTGGGGATAATAAAAGAAAAATAAAATACACCTGTTTTCCCCATTTTTCAATAAGCACAGGGTATAACAAAATTAAACCAAATAAAAAATACGTTTTTTTTTAGGTCAAATTCCATATTTAATACAAATATGATTAAAGATTTATACATACATATTAATACCCTATGCCCATTTGAAAAATGGGAAAAATAGGGTTAATAACTTAGTCAGAATGTGTGTTATTGGCAGAAGGAGGCGTGGCAGACCCCACAAACTATATATATTCTTGATCAATGAGACGAGCCAAGTCGATTTAGCGATGTCCGTCTGTCTGTCCGTCTGTCCGTTTGAATGAAAGCGTCGATTATGGAAACTATAAAAGCTACAACTACCGTTATTTTTATTTTTTTGTGAAGACGGAGGCGTGGTAGATCAACAAAGTATATTTATCCTTAATTATCCCTCTCCTTATACTTTAGCTGCCTGTCTGTCCTTATGATGACGGAAACTATAAGAGCTAGAGAGACAATATTTGGTATTTAGGTTCTCCTATGCAGTTTATACTACCTATGGCATTCTCTATAGATGCTGTAAATTGCACTGCGATCGCATAAGAAACAGCAAAGATATGCAACAGACAATTTTTTTTGCACCAAATTAGTTATTATTATTTTTTGCGGTGTAATAATTGTGCCAAAATTGTAGAATGCAAGAAATATTATTGGTGTAGCGCAGCAGCAGAGGGCAGAGAGCCAGAGAAAGGGGAAGAGAGAGAGATAGAGAGAGAGGGGGAGTGCTTGGTTTTGGCCTGAGGGTCGCTGGCGTTGACGTCGGCGTTGGCGTCAGCGTCGGCGTCGACGTCGGCGTTGGCGCATCGCAACGCATTTTGAAAGCTTTTAGCTGTTAATGTGGCATAAATTTGTCTTTTGTTGCTTTGCGGCAGGAAATTGAAATAAAAAGCATTCAAAGTTAACGGCAAAGTGGCTAAACCAAAACCGCAAACTCCAAACGCCCCCAGGAGCAACGCAGCAAAGGGGGCGGGCCAAATCCGAAATTTATTGATTAAATCATAAACAAAACAAACAAAAGCAAACTGTTATTTACTGTCAACAAATGTAGCAAATTAATTATATAAATATGCATTTAATTAATAATAACCAAGCATGGAATCAAATCTCGGCACAGAAGTTCGGCATATAGAAAACTCGCTTGGAAATCCAAGATAATCTTTTTTTAAATCAATAAAAATTCTTCTATTATACTAATAATGTATAAATAATTTATTAAACAAAATAATATAAGAAAACGATTTTTCTATAAAATAAAATGATAGAAAAAACGGGCAGCCAAAAAAAAAATTAAATTAAATAATTGAAAGCTTGAAAAAATAATTTCTTTATTAGAATAAAAGGGAATTTTTAATAAATATTAATATACAAATAAAAAAAAGAGGTATGTGTAAAATATTTTTGTTACTTATACAAAAATAGCATTTATATAAATATATTTTCACAGCAAAGAAATTGCTATTAGAATTAGAATTAAAATCTAACAAAAAAACAAAAATTCTGGAGTTACTAAAAATTCCTTTATATCAAACAAAAACTTTCCCTAAAATAGATAAAAATGCCTATGGAATATAAATATTTTAAAATTTTTAAGCCACATTTTCTATTAAATTCAAACATAACGTTTTATTATTTTTATTTCTGTTTTTAATGAACCTATTATAATAAATTAACCATAAATTTTCTTTATTAATACAAAAGTATTTTCTAAAATTAAAGTCTTCTATGGCAATATTTGTAAATTTTACAAATTATTGTGAATTTGGCAAACTAGAATTAAAATATAATTATCTACATTCAATATTTATTTAATACAATTCCAAATTTTAATAATTAATTAATTTTAATTTCTATTATACTAATTTCTATTAAATATTTAATGGAAAATATTTGCATATTGTTTGACTTGCAAGTGGGCTGAATAATTCCCAAATCGCTATTCTAAATGCACTTCGTGAAATATCGATTGTCAGCCTGATAAATGGTTTTTGCCAGTGTGTGCGCGGTCTGTGGAAAAGGGGGGGAGGGCCGGGGCGGGGAAGGGGAAGGGAAGGTGGGCAAGACTTTGACTAATGGAATTCTATTGAATTTGCAGTATGTGCAATATAAAATAATTGCTTGCCATGCACTAATTTAACAGAGAATCAATCTATACAAAACTGAAATACTTTATAGGCAATTTAAAGTCACAGTTCGGCAATGCCCAGCAGCAGATACCCTGTAAAATAGCTAATATGCATTTCACAAAAAAAAAAAACAAGTTTTAGCAAAAACAGTTTTAAGTTCAGGACAGATTGGAAAAAAATAATTCAATTTTTCATTCCACTGTGCAGAGTTTGGGCGCAGTAACTGGCCGTCGAGCACACCCGACTGCTGCCCCATGTGCGCCCATGCATTAAATGCGTGTCTTTCATAATTTGATGATGATTATGATTATCCAATTTGCGTAGGATTGCAGTGTCTACTTCTGCTCTGAGAAGCCACATGGGGCATCATTGTTTATACTATTTACTGTGTTCTTTCCCCTTCTTCCCCCTTCTCCCTTCTTTTTTCTATTTATTTTTTAATTGCTCGTTTTTATTTAAGATTCTTTATTTATTTTATTTATTTATTTATTTATCCTAATGCCACCAGTATAAAACTTATAAATTATTGCATTAGTCACTCTAACAATAGAAAAAAAATAAAGAACAAAATTAAATTAAATTAGAAATGTTTTGTTTTGTTTTGGTTTAATTTACAAATCATTTTTTGGGACAATATACCATATATAGCATTTAAGCACCGATATTTTAGAGGACTTTTTGATAGCATTTCACAGCAATTACACAGCTGAAGTTGAGTTTGAAAACGTTTACATTGATGCATTCTGTTTGTTCTGTAGTGGGTTTTTTTTTTTTTTTTTTTGGTAAAATCCCTCTCTGATTTTGCAGTTTTGTGATTTGGTTTTTCTAATGGAGATGCAGTTTCGTTTCGGCCACCCCTATAGGGAGGCCTCACGCAGCAGTCTTTTTGTTTTGGGGGATAAAAGCCCCATTTTCGCCACTGCACCACAAAACGCTTCATTTTTGGTTGCCGCACGCAAACAAAGCGACAGAGAGCGAGCAATACATATGGTTAAAAAGAGAGATAGGGTGAGAGGAGAACCGTTCAGTTAACCAGTCAAAACAAACCTAGGGTATGACTTCCCATGACTGAACAATGCTGCCAATGAGCTCTTTGATTTGCCGCATTTTGTTTGGCAAACGTTTTCGCATTTTCACTCACAAACGCATATTTTGTGCTGGCTTCAATTACATACCCGTACCCAAGCACTGTTTCCAGGGTATGCACGTTTTGTGCACATTTACAATGGTTTTTTTTAGATTTTGTACTATTTTTTTATATCAAAGTTCTGTTTTCATGTCGTGATTTCTTTTGCTTTTTATTCTATGCCCCTGGACTGCTTATAGGGTATACACGTTTTATATGCGTTTTAAAAAAGTATTTATCGAAAAATCTCATCACCAGATATAGCATAATATAGGTAATACATATATATCCCTAACATCTTTTTTTACTTAGCGATGACATTTAATTTATACCCTTACCATGACTAATGATAAGACAAGTTGAACAACAACTCCAAGAATATTCTGTGATCTTTTAGGTTTTCCTGTTGATATTTTAATTATTTTGCCAAAGACTTTTTCAGTTATTAATTTTCTAGTTTTCAATCCCATGTTTATTAAGTTATTTTTGTGTAGAAATTTGAAACATAATTTTTTATTTCACATTTTTTTATATATTTAAGTATTATATACCTGTACCAAAATACTGATTTTTGTAGACACGTTTTTTTATACATTTTTGGGTGCTACTAAAACTTAATAAATATATATAATATTTTAGTTCATGCCACAATACGAACTTGAGCTTTAACTTTTATATGATGCCAATATTTATTGTAGACTTAATAAATTTAGTAATATAATTAATTAATATACTAGTTAAGTAATACAGTAACTGCTTAAGCAAAAATATCATTAAATTATTTATGATTATTATTTGGTTTTCTTAAAATTAAATAACGATTACAGTTGCAATTTTTGAATGATAAAATGAAAAAAAGGGATGATGATATTTTAATTTCGGATCCACATAAATTTTAAATAAACTTGAAATAATTATGCATTACAATTAATCATTGTCGATGAAGAAAATCATAAGCATCCGATGTTTAGACTTGACCTTAACTTTTTGTACAATTAGAATTATTTCTACTATCACTAGCTCTACTATATAATATATTTCGTAATCTGTTTTTAATGCTGATCACGATATAGCAAAATGGTGTAAACTAAAACTCGATTTCCGTTTTTGAACAAATATTATATTCAACTTGATTTGTTGATCAACTTTGGGATTGAAAGAACAAAAATCAAAAAATAATGAAAATGGAATCGATTGGGTGTTCTATATGGTTGATAAATGTATCTAATGATGATGCTGACAAAGGTTTATATTAGAGCTGGGCTTCGACTCGATTGCGATTCGATTTAATCGATACTTTTTGTCGGCGATTAAATTGATAATTTTTTTTGAGAATCGATTTTTTCGCGCAATATAATTTTGCGGTTTTTTTGTAGAGCTGGGCTTCGATTTGATTGCTATTCGATTTTATCGATTGTATTTGGCAGCGATAAAAATCGGTGCATTTTTTGAGAAAGGATTTTTTTGAAATTCAGGGTCTGATACTGTCGATTACGTCCGACTGTAATATTCCACCCGATGAATCAGATCCATTCGTAGTTGTTTTTGTTTGTTTTTGTCGATTAATCGATTAAATTGATTTTTAGACGTGCATCCGATTCTACAAATTGCAAGATCAAAAGGTTGATATGCTAACGTCTGCCGCCCCTGCCACGCCCCCTGGTCGCCTCGCTCGCCGCCTTGCGGAAGCGATTGTGCTGGCCGTGGCCGAATTGGCGGCTGGCCGCCAACAGAGCCGTAGAGCCAGCGACCTCGTCCTTCTCGGGCAGATGCGCCACATGCAGGATGTCCCAGAGCAACTTGCCGCATTCCTGTGACTGCAACAACTCCGCCAGCTGCTCTCGGCTGCGCTGCAGCAGCTGGCGCAGATCGCCGCCCCGGCGGAGCAGCGAGTGCACGTTACGGGTCTGAATGCCGGGCAGACGGAGCAGGAAATCATGTACGGCCGTATTGAATTGCAGCTGCTGTTCACCGTTGTTGGCATCGGCAGCGTCATCGCCAGCGGCGGCTGCTGTTTGTGCATCCGGTTCCGGTTTGCCCAGTTTCAGCTCCTCGAAGAGTTGGGCCGTCGCGTACGGACTGGGCGACCAGATGAGACGCAGCTTGGGAAAGTGCAACGTGAGCAGTTGCAGCTTCTGCATTATGTCCGCATTCGTCGCCGTTGTCTGCTGCGAGAGCATGAATTTCCCCTGCAGATGGAACGGTCGATTCTGATCGAATTCGATTAGTAGTATCGGCTTGGCGTAATATCGCTGCATCTGCACGCACTGATTGTACAATCGGCCCGAGTTGAGCGATCCAATCAGATCCGATATCGATTTGCGTTCGACGCATATCTCCGGTGTCAATATGTAATCGCCAATGCTTATCGTAACGGGCAACACCTCCAGCCCCCGACGATGGATCAGGCATGGCAAATCCGAACGGAATTCCCGCATATCCACAATAACCTTGGGGCTCTCCTTGCCCGCCACACCCGCCCCCGTTTGGGCGCCCTTGCGTGTGTCCGCATTCGTTGACTCCTCGTCCTCGTGCCGCTTGTAGAGCAGAAAGGCCTCGTCGGTTTTGCCGTCCTGGTACTCGGGTATTACCATTTTCTGAAATAAATTAACAACAGATTAATAACAAATACATAATTCCTAAATAACGAATTACAAAAATAACTAGAAACGATAAGCAAAAAGTAAAAACCTGCTGGTGCCCAAACTCTTGTTGGTCTAACTCTCGTTGGCTCATCTCCCGCTGGCCCAACTCTTGCTGGCCCAACTCTCGCTAGCCTAGCTCTGACTGGCCCAAATTTCATTGGTCCAACTCTCGCTAACCGCACCGAACTCTCGTTGGCCAAAACTCTCGCTAACCTAACTCTCGCTGGCTGAACTTTTGCTAGCCCAACTCTCTCTACTACAACTCTCGCTAGCCCAACTTTCGCTAGCCCAACTCTCGCTAACCTCTGTAACTCTAGCTAGCCCAACTCTCGCTGGCTGAACTTTTGCTAGCCCAAATCTTGCTACCGCAACTCTCTCTACCCCAACTCTCGCTAGTCCAACTTTTGCTAGCCCAACTCTCGCTAGCCCAACTCTTGTTGACCGAACTCTCGCCAGCTTAATTTTCACTACCCTAACTCTCGCTACCCCAACTCTCGCTAACCTAACCATCGCTAGCCCAACTCTAGCTAGTCGCTGGCCGGACTCTCACTCTTCTAACTCTAACGCTAGTCGAACTCTTGTTAGCCTCACTCTCGCTAGCCCAACTCTCGCTTGCCGAATACTCGCTGGCCGAACACTCGCTACCCCAACTCTCGCTGCCCTACTCTCGCTGCCCTACTCTCGCTGCCCAACTCTTTAGAGTAAACAAATACTAAAGAAATAAGATCAATACTCACGCTCTTCGTGTCGATGATGAGCTCAAAGGCAGACTTTTCTCGCCGCAAACTTGTCAGATACGATTGCTCCTCCACGGTACGGGCATGGATGAGAAAATAGATCTTCATGCGCTCGGCTGCGGGTAGGCGTCGCCTCGCCTCAAACACCTCCAGCTGACGTATGGCCGTCACATTAGTATTATACATGATGATATAATGCGGCTGCAGCTGCTCCAACATATGCTCCAATGCCATGGCCCCCTGGCGTTCCGTCTTGAACGTCTGCAGGCAAATGCAGGGCTGACGATGCGCGGCCAACGCAGCGGAAACATCGAACTGCTCCAGTTCCGGTATGCTCTCAAATATGGAGGCATTCGGATCGGGATCCGTGGGCAGCGCCTGCGTCATGGTTAGCATATAGCTCTCCTCGAAATGCTGCAACTCCTGCTCCGTATCGCTGAGCAATTGCGACAGCTCTGTGACCTCCACCTTCGGTGTAACCTCCTCCTTCGTCGCCTGCGCTTCCGGCTTCAGCTGCAGCTCACCTTTTGCCGCCTCCGCCTGCGCGAGGACAGCGCCCTGACTATCGCGCGTAAACTCCGCGCTCACCTTGCCCACGGGCACCTCATGACGCAGCGCCTGCTGCAGCAGAAAACGCGCCCCGCCCTGCGTCAGATATTGCTTCAGCTGATAGCAGGTTCTGGCATCCTGACACAGTATCAGCACCTTCGGTGGCTCCACATGATTGGCGCCCAATCGACGACGCATGTCAGCGGGTATATCCTGTCTAAGCAGCTCGCTCAACGCCTGCCATTTGGGGCACGGCTCCGGCGAGAATTCTGCAAAGGCATTACAGTTAGTTAGCTGCGACTACAATTTGAGCTCAACAATTGAAGGCTTACCATTCTGGCCATTGTAGACGCGCTGCTTGGAGAGCGTGAAGATCTGCTCGGCAGCGTCCAGCAGCGTCCAGCCGGAATTGCTGATGGCGTACTCCGTGCCCCGATAGCGTTTGATCAGCGCATACGAGCTGACGGCGTCGTGATACATCGTGGAGCTGCAAGAGATAAACAATATTACCATCTACCACTAAAAGTTCGTAATAGATATCGCTAATGAGAGTTGGGCGACATTTTGACGAGCATTACTAACGAGAACGCTACGAAAATTAATCACTTATCAAAGAGCACGTTTGCGAACCTTTTAGAAAACTTTAACGAGCATAACTAACGAGAACGCACTCGTTACAACACAAAATACAATCACTCGACGCTCAGTTTGTGTCAGTGAAAGTTTTGCTTTTGATCAACGACATTCTGACGAGCATAACTAACGAGAACGCACTCGTAAACAACACAAAATTTAATCACTCGTCGCTCAGTTTGTGTCAGTAAAAGTTGCGCTCTCGATAGCTCGTCAAAGAGCACGTTTGCGAGACTTTTAGAATATTTTTTGCAAGTTGCTGTCTACGATAGAACCCAGAACACACAGACATACACAGACACAGAAAACTAACTGGCCCATGAGTTAGCCAGGAAAGGAACGCGTCCTACTAGATAGGTTCGAAACCGTTCTGTGTGGGCCATTACAAGCAAAGGAGCTCTAAGGAACATACAATCCGCAAGTAGCGAGAAGCAAAGCGCAGCAAGAGGCGAAGAGTAGCGAGAAGCGAAGCGCAGCGAGAAGCGAAGCGCAGCGAGAAGCGAAGCGCAGCGAGAAGCGAAGCGCAGCGAGAAGCGAAGCGCAGCGAGAAGCGAAGCGCAGCGAGAAGCGAAGCGCAGCGAGAAGCGAAGCGCAGCGAGAAGCGATGCACAAAGCGATAAGATGGCAGAGTGAGAGACTTGCGAGAAGCGAGCTACGTTGCTCTCTCAAGCCAAACATACGCTCTGAGCGATTTGAAGCGATAAAGCAGGTTGCAAACTGCTCGCTCGCTTGGCTCTCTCGCTATCGCTTTGACTCGCAACTCGCTACGCTCTGAATCCGACTCTGACAACTTTCGAGCGATTGCATATGCAACAGTTTGCAGTGGTTTGTGGCTCGTTCTTGTCCAATATAATCGCTCAGAATTCTTAGAGCACTACTGACGGGACACCTAACAAAAATAGATATAGGTAGGAACAAATCAGGAGCACACGAACACAATACAATGTTAGGGTTGCGTTGCACAATTCCTCAAATAAATATATGAACGGGGCAGATCAGTCGGACGGAAGGGGGGAAGTATCCAAAATTTAAAACAAACTCGTACTGCTTACTGATTAAAAGAACCTTAATCCCAAATATGGTGTCGCTAGCTTTTATAGTTTCTGAGATACGGTTGGACAGATAGACGGAAAGGCGGATAGACGGACATGGCTATTTCGACTCAGCTCGTCGTCCTGATCACGAATAAATATGCTTTGTGGGGGTCTGGGTGTTACACACATTTCCTCCTTGCACAAACTTAATAGGTCGGATAATAATACATAAACGAAGGTAAAGGTCTTATCCGGACTCACATCATGAGACTGCGCAGTATCTTGAGGTCCGCCACAATGAGCTTTGTCTGCGAGTTGAGCTGATGCCAAATGCAGTCGAGCTGCGCCTGCAGGATCTTGTGGAACTTCTTGGTCACACAATTCTCGACGGTGATCGCCTCCATGTCCACGGTGCGATTGATGCGCTTGATCTCGCGCACCAGAAAGTTCATGATGTCCAGTATGTGCGTCTGTATGGAGGTCATCTGTGCCGTCAACGGCACATGCAGCTCGATCGTTTGCGTCTCCCACGGCTGCAGCGCAGCGCGCACAGTGGCATGGAAACGTGGCCAGATGAACAGCTGCTTGACGAACAGATTGCGCATGGTGCGCTCGATGTGCGCGTAACCCATGGTGAAGGACTCGGGACTGCTGGTGTAGGCCTTGATGAAGCCCGTCTTGTTGCGCTGGCGGTACAGACGCAGGGCGAACGCCTCCTGGCAGCTCTCGATGATGCTGTGCGCCCGCAGCACAATAATTCCCGTTATCAGCTCAATGGGTATCCGCTGCTTCAGCAGGTCCACAACCAGAATACGCGTGCTGATGAACTGTACGCCGCCCTCCAGGTAAACGCGTTCCCTGGCGAAAGAGTTTTTATTCTATTTTTAGTTTTCAACTAGCTCGGTCGAATGGAGGCCACAGTCGGACGTAACCGACAGTAGGAGACGCTTTACTTTAGATCACTCCCTAGCTCTTTTGCAACTCTTGCTCATACAGTGAACTAGCTCGTATATGGGAGAGCTCTTTCTCGTATGCAAAGCAAATTGCAAGAACAATTGCGTGCATTTTTTTTTTCATACTAGACATTTGCTGCCTATGTGGCAATTTGCATGAATAGGGGGGAGGTATGCAAAATATTATTATTATTATTCTGCTTACTGATTAGGAGAATCTAAATCCCGAATATGGTGTCTCTAGCATTAATAGTTGCTGAGATCTAGATGTTATTACGGACGGACAGACAGAAGGACGGACGGATGGACAGACAGAAGGACAGACGGACATGGCTATATCGACTTAACTCGTCGTCCTGATCAAGAATATAAATCTCTGTGGCTCTATCATGCCTCCGTAATAGACCCTTTTGACTTTCTTAAAGTAAAGGGTCAAGAAATCCTTCATAGACCGTTGCTTACCTCTCCTGGGCTGTGTTGGCCACCTCGTGCACATATTTGGGCTCCAGTTTCGACTTGTAGTACTGCTCCTCCCAGTCGGAGCTGTTGATGATCAGCAGCAGGTTGCCCGCGTCGCTGTAGACTTTGATAATGTTCAGCAGCACCCGATCGTAGCTGAGGCCCCTGTGAAGCGACAATATTAGTAAAAATTCGCACATACGTCGAAAAGTTCATACAGACAGACAGACAGACAAAATCGACTCAGATTGTCATTCTGATCAAGAATATATATATAGTTTGTGGCGTCTGTCACGCCTCCTTTTGCCTGTTTCATTCATTTTTCAATAGGCACAGGTTATAAACAGTTGCGTCAAAAAACATCAACGTGTAAACGTGCCCAGATTTCCCAACATGTTTGCAAGCGCAAAACAGCCGCGTGAATAAAAATCAGCGTGTAAACGCGACATGATTTCCGATCGCGAAAAAACACCAGCGTGTAAACGCGAACTTACTTGGCGCAGACGAGCAGCCCATCATCATAAACCATGTCCAGAAACATTTGCCTCTCGTACTCGAGCAGCACGACGTCCTTGCGCATTAGATACTCCTCGGCCGTCACCAGATTGGCCAGCTCCTCGTCCTCCAGCTTCTCCTGGGCAGCTTTTCCCTCCGCAGTTTCCACCAGTTGCGCATTTTCCATAACAAATTTCACAATCTAACAAAAACAAACCGGCAGGCTGCCTATCGATATCGATAGCTAAATAGCGCAAATTGATTGGCAGGCCATACACGTCTTTTATTCAATGGCAGGCCATACACGTCACAAATTTATTAAGTTTTTCTTGTTTTGTCACAATGCGTATGAACTAAATTACTTAATGCAATTTATAAAACACTTATTTAACTCATTTATGAATTTTATCATATTATTTGTGGCTTTGTCTATCGATAAGTTATCGTTGGGTAAGCGCAACAATTGGCAGGCCATGCACGTCACAATCGTTCAAATTAATGGCGCATTATAGAAATAGTAAATAGGCATTGAAAAAAATATCAAATCAAAAAAATAACAAGCTCAATTCGTTTAAAATATTTTATTTTATTTTGTTTTATTTTAAAGGTCAACAACTTCAGCGGCTTCATGGTATATATGTGAAAGTCTTGGAATGCATCAGTCCAAGTGGAATCGGCGATGTCTGATGCATCGATTCAAGTCGGGCCCCTCTCGCAGAATACAACTACCTTAACCGATTCTGTTGCGGCTGTAACTTCTGATGCGATCGTTCAGGTGGAACCCAATACCTCCGAAAAATTCAAACGCAACTTTCCACAAAACAATATACCTGCAAAATTTGAAAATAATATTTTTTTTGATTTTACCATTTTTTACCCTGTGCCCATTTGAAAAATGGGAAAAACAGGGTTAATAACTTTGTGCGAATGTATGTAACAGGCAGAAGGAGGCGTGGCAGACCCCACAAACTATATATATTCTTGATCAGGGAGACGAGCTGAGTCGATTTAGCCCTGTCTGTCTGTCTGTCTGTCTGTCCGTCTGTCTGTCTGTCTGTCTGTCTGTCTGTATGAACGCTGAGATTTTCTAAACTATAGACGCTAGAGAAACCGTTTTGGTCTCTTTTGAAAGGTGTGTACCATACGCAGATCAAGTTTATTGCAAACCTTGGATGCCACTCCCCTGTCGCCTACAATGAATGAAATAAAATACATTCGCCAATTTAAGAGACACTGAGCTATTTACATAAATTCTGTTTTCAGTAGTTTGTAGGTCTATACCATACGCACAAATGAGGCTTTGTTCAAATATTGGATCCCACGCCCCCTTTACGCCTTAATCGATAAAAACCGAATAACAAGCGTAAAATTAAACATAGAATGTTGTTATTTGGAATATATACTCTCTTTCATTATATTTAACTATCCTGAAAAGCGCATTGAAATCGGTTAATAAACACAGGAGTTATTAGCGAAACACTATTGCAGGCGGCCACTCGCTCGCCCTCTAGCAGCGCGGCCGTTAAAGCTGGCGCACATAACACAGTAAGAAGAAGAATTGCTGCTACGTTTTGAATGACAGCTTTATATAATTATATTTAAAATATTTTATACTGTATTTGCGAGCGCGCAGCGCGAGCTTTGGCACAGGGTATAAGACAGTCGGGCCCGTCCGACTGATCTGCTCCGCCCATTCTGGTTAGTCTATTAACTTAGTGCAAAGAGGAAATGTGTGTAACACCCAGAAGGAGGCGTGCCACGCCCGATGAAGTGTATATATTCTTGATCAGGACGACAAGACGGGTCGATATAACCATGTCCGTCCGTCCGTCCGTCAGCTCGTCATCCTGATCAAGTATATATATACTTTGTGGGGTCTGCCACGCCTCCTTCTCCCTGTTATATACATTCTGTGAGAAAGTTATTAACCCTGTTCTTCCCATTTTTCACATGGTCACAGGGTATTAAAACGATTGGCGATGATTGTAGCACACATGTGTCTAAAATTAAGCTAACAATTATATTTAATGCAAAATAAAGACAAAATTCCAGTTTTAGCTTAAACTAGACATTTAATTCTTTCAAATCAAAAAAAAAAGCCAAAAATAGCTACAAATATTGTGAACGTTCTAGGCGCTGCGGATTTTCTTGCGTTCCCGATAAATGCTCTCCTTTTGAACTGTGAATATATGGGAATCGGTTAGATTATAGTCCTAGGTTAATGCACGATTCACTTACTATAAGGATCGAAGCGGATTAACTCGATTTTATCGGCCAGACGATCCCGAAAGGCATTGAACTGATGACCGCTGACCACGCTCTCCAGCACCACCATGATGCGCCTGATTTGAGGGATAATTGATATATAATTCATATATTCTTGATATGCCAAGTATTCTCGCACTTACTTGCTCTTCACCTTCTTTAGCAGCACATTGGTTAGACGCATTTTTAATACAGTTTTCGAGCGGCTAAAAAATTGGTTCAATTGATTGTTGTGCAAGCCCGACAGCCGACAATGTGCTAAAAAATCCAGAAACAGCTGTGCGTGCGTCAGTGCTGTCAGATGCTTACAGTCAAAAGTGGCTAGAAATGGCTAAAACGCTAAGCAGTAATCTGTTCGGTTTTTCTAAAAGCTGTATGGAGCTATGCGTTATATAGCGCTATAATATGTTATATTAGACAAATAAAATATATGATTGTTAACATTAAATTGTTATCAAAAATAAATTTAATTTATCAATCTTAACGACTGAAATGAAAAAAACTGAATTTTGATAAAAAAAAAACAACAAAAACACAATGATTTGTTAAAAACAAATTTAAATAATGTTAACGGAACTGTGCAAAATTGTCTACTTCTTTGTAGTCCGTATCTCTCTAGCTTTTTTGGATATTAATTAATTCCTTGTATTTATTGTATTATAAATTTAAAACCAAGTGGCTAGATCTAGCCACAAAGTGGCTAAGGTGGCAGCACTGGTGAGCGTTCGATTGTTGCCAGTGTTGCCAATTTTGTACGACAAAAAAAAAACTATTTGCAGCGGGTTCATTGATTTTCACATATTTTTTATTTGCCATACAGCATTGTTTTCTTTTTCGCCTAAAAATCAGACTGATTTCGATTTGTGAATTTTATTTGCTATGTTATTAAATTACTGCATCTTTAAGATGGCAACCCTGCGCTTTACAGACAGCGATCTCACTCGCATGCTCAGCCTGACATATAGCGCCTTCTCCCTCTTTAGGCCGGAGCACGAACATCAATCGGCAGTGGCGCTGTAACTTATCGATTTATCGACAACATTATTGGCGCAATTTTTGACTTGTATTAGCCGCATGAGATCGCCGCTATTATAAAATATGTTATAAATTGTATATAAATATATATATATTTTTTTTTTTTGTGTTTTACAATATATTTACAGAAAAACGTGTTTCATCAACTTAAACCAATTAGCAGACATGTGGAGTTTATAGCAGCGATTTAACAGCAGCGTTAAATAAGCCCACTGTTCACGCAACTGTTAACGCAGTTTTGAGACTTGAGTGTTGCCTAATGTGCAAACAGTTTAAATTTGAACTTTGGCGCCTAATAATATATGATTTAAACGTGTTTTAACAATTAGCTGCTTTGAATTGAAATTCGCGAATTTAATGCAAATAACTAACATATGAAAAATGTACACTTTTAATAATACTGGCCAGTCAAAAGTGTTCATATTATTCATCTGTTATTTATTAGCTTCTTTGGTTTCTCCTTAAATTTGTTTGTTATTCAAGTTTTTTTTTCGACATATTTTTATTTAATTATTCAGTTTGTTTGGCTCGCTAGCAAACAGGATTTACGTGTAAATCCCAACCTCTACCTGAAGCCCCTTGGGCACAACTTAATCCACTTATGCCTTAAAATTAGCACAAATTTTTAGTATCGATGCTCGGCTCAGTCGGACGCCACCGACGGCAGCAGACAATGAAAGTGAAAATGTATTACCTTTATTTTACCATAAATCAAAAGTTTTCGCATTTTCTACAATATTTAAGTCATTTCTAAAATTTGTACTTTATCCAAGTTTCTTATTTATTTTATTTACTGTTTGATGAATTCGATAAATTCAGTTTATTCAAGTTTTGATTTTTTTAGACCCTTTACTTTAAAAAAGTAAAAAGGGTCTATTAACTTAGTGCAAAGAGGAAATGTGTGTAACACCCAGAAGGAGGCGTGGCAGACCCCATAAAGTATATATATTCTTGATCAGGACAACAAGACGAGTCGATTTAGCCATGTCCGTCTGTCCGTCTGTCTGTCTGTCCGTCTGTCCGTCTGTGCGTCTGTGCGTCTGTGCGTCTGTCTGTCCGTCTGTATGAACACCTAGATCTCAGCAACTATCAGAGCTAGAGACACCATATTCGGTAATTAGGTTCCCCTATTCAGTAAGCAGCACGAGTTTGTTTTAGATTTTGGATACCTTTCCCCCTTCCCCCGTAAACCGCAAAAAGCTGCTGTAGCCACAGTTTTGAAGCTATCGGCTTGTGATTTGGTATGTAACTAGCTTATGGCATTCTCTATCGACGCTGTGAATTTTGTTTTGATCGGATAAGAAACAACGAATATATGCGACAGAGAATTTCCCGCACTGGGCAGAGGGGGGGTGGTGTGCCTTGCATACGCGGATAGCTTAGTGTGTGTGCGTCTGATTGTGTTTGTGTGTACATATACTCAAAGTAAAGGGTCTCCTACGGTCGGTTACGTCCGACTGTAGCCACCGTCCCACTGATCTGCCCCGTCCCTATATTTTTTATTTTTGTTTTTAATTTTTTCCAAAACATATTTCTACTACACATTATTTCTAGAATTTCTTATCGTTAGGGGACCTTAAAGATCTATTGTACTTCCTGCTAAATTTTTATTGCTTAAAGTTTTTGGAAATCATTAAAATTTTTGTACACTTTAAATTTTGGATGCCTTGCCTCTTTTACGTTCCATCGCTCTAATCCATAGAAATTTAATAACAAGCGTAATATTGAGTATAGAAGGTTGTTATTCGGAATATATGCTCTCCACTATAATATTTATCTATGCCTAAAATTTCATCCACATCGGTTAGCTAACACAGAAGATATGAATAAGCCAATATTGCATGGTTCTGGATGGTATTTAAACAACATTTCGAAGACCCTGGGCATTAATTAAGTGTAGGGTTTCTAGAGGAAATATAAAAAAAGATTTCAATGCCGAGACGTTTGCTGTGCTTGCACCGATGTCCGCTTCCGAGTAGGGTTAGGGGTGGGGGTAGGGGAAGGGTTAGGGCTGAGGGTGGGGGTAGAGGTCTGGGTTCATGCGATTTCCTCTCCTCCCCCCACACCTACGCCCCTGGCTTTGACTGACGTGTATGACTGGACCTCCGCTGCCCATCCTCCTCACCCTCTACCTCTCCGACCCTGGCAACGACCCCTGCTGGCTCGGCCAGGGGTGGGTGGGGGTAGGGGGAGGGGTTGAGGTTTGCTCTTTCCGTTTCCGTTGTGTTTTGTGCTGGTCGTTAAATAACTTAAGCTGATACAAATTAAATTAAATGAATACATAGCAAGTAAATACGCCCGTTCTCATTGTCAGGGTCAAAAGCGACAGGAGGACACACACACACACACACACACGCACACACAAAGCTTAAATATATAATCCAGACCCGATTTATTCGTATTGCCCTAAGCCAAAAATGCATAATAAACACAATAAAAATAAAGAACAAAAAAATAATAATAATACAATTAATTAATAATAATTCAATTAATCAATAATAATACAATTAATTAATCATAATACAATTAACTAATAATAACACAATTTATTAATAATAATAACAAGAGATTATTAAAAAAAAATATACACACATAAATCTTTTGCATTATCATTTACTTTTAATTTAATTTATTTTAATTCCTTAATTAAATTTTATTCCTTATTTTAAATTATGTTTTTAATTTTCTGTGGTGACATTAAATAAATAAATAAACAAAATACGAAATAAATTTATTGTAATAATTAAAATAAATTAATAAAATACTTTTGTTTCATTAAAAAAAATTTGTGTATTTTATTATCAAACTGGTTTGCAATATTATTAAATTAACAACAATTAATCCCAATAATACAAAAAAAAAAAAAAAATATATATAAATGAAAAACAATAAAATAAACAATAATAAATAAAATAACTAAATAAAATGCCACAATTTCTGTTTATTAAATAAATACGCAAGTTAAAAATGAAAAAAGCTAATTAATAAATAAATTAAAAAATTAAAAATAAAAAATTAAACAAAATACTTATAATATACTATAATATACTTATGATATACTAAAATATGTACTTATAATATATTTTGTTTATTTAATTTATTTTTGTTTCAATTATTTTTTAGTTTTATTATCTATTAGTTTATTATAGTATTTTGTTTATTGAATTTATTTAATGGTTTAGAAAAAATAGCAATTCCCATAAATAATAATCAAATACTACAAGTTTTTGTTTTTTTTTTTTTGTAAACAATTAAACAATAAAAAATAAATTTAAAAAATTTCTCCAACAGTGTTTCCAAAATGAAATAATAAAAAATTAAATTGATTTACAATTGAATGAATAAATAAAATTTGGTTTTGGTTTTCATGTTTTGCATTAATTTATTGCTATAAATATCGGTATATATGTGTATATCATATCGGGCATAATAATTTTGGCCCCACTGTCCACAAGGAAAGAGACAACAAATAACAGCATCAACGGCTCACGTGCCTCTGCCACGTTGCCCAACACTGATGTCAAAAAGCACGTGCCGCCTCTCACTCGCACCTGCATCTGTGACTGTGTGTGTGTGTGTGTGTGTGTTTGTGTGTGTGTGTCGAAACCCTTGCTGGCATTTGCCTTTGCCTTGGGCATAATACAGCTCAAGCTTTGGCTTTAGCTTTGGGAACCCAAACAAAAACAAGACATTACACACACACATGCACACAGCCCTACAATCAAGCGCACAAAAGTATGCTAACAAAAAAGCTCTTAAGCCCAAATAAATGTTGGAATAAATTTAATTTAATTTTATAATTATATAATATAGTGCAATAAATAAAATTTCATAGGTATTGAGTATTTTAATTTTTATATATATTTATATATATTTAAATAGTTTAAATAATTATTTACTTAACAAAAAAAGTTTACATATATTTTTTACATATTTGTAGAATATTTTTTGTATACTGCATAATTCATTTCTAGATTTATTTGTGAATATTTATTTGTTTCTAATTTGTTGAGCCACATTGTGTTACATCTACAGCTCAACACAGAAAATGTTCGGCTGCCGCTTACGTCGAGGTTGCCACATTTAACACCAAAATTGGTGTTTTCTTTTTTTTTTTTTAAAAAGCTAATTAATATTTTTTCCTTATTAGATTTCAATATTTGTATTAAATTATTTTTAATAAATCATAATGAAAATAATTGTAATAAATAATTAATATAATTAAGCAATTGAGATTATTTTTTATGTTTGAAAGAAAATACATACTTTTATTAAGGTATAAAAAAAGTATTTTAAATTAAATCTAAGATTCTAATTTAAATTTGTGTAGTTTTATTTAAATAAATTATAAAAACTCATATTATTAATCAATAGATTTTGGAATTTTTGTTGTTTTTTGTGAATAATAATATTGAATAAAATTTAAAAAAAAATTAGTATAATTAATCCATGGAATTTAAATTAAATTTAATTAATTTTAAATTACATTAAATTTAAGAACAAATTAGCATGATTAAACAATAAATTGTGGAATATTTGTTGTTTTGTTGTGAATGAAAATATTACAAATTAATTTAAATCAAGTTAAATTGATTTTAAATTTAATTTAATTTTAAAAAAAAATCAGTATGAATTATCAATAGATTTTGGAATTTTTGTTGCTATTTTTTGGTGGTGTTAATTTTGGTGCATTTTGTGGCCTTCGAGTGGCAAGCGGGCAGCTGCGCCTGCTGCTCTCGACGCATTTGCGGAGCTTTTAGCGCGGCCCAAAGCTAAAGCTGGAGCTTTCGCTGAAGCTTTTGGACGCCGTCGTTGTTGTTGTCGCTGCCGTCGTCGTCGTCGTCGTCGTCGTCGTCGCCGCTGACGCCGACAACGTCATCGTGTAAATAAACGGCAGTTCAGTTCAGCAGCGACAGTCGTGTCAGGCGGTTGCAGAGCGCGCAGCACGCTACACTGAGCGAAACGCAGACAGAAAAGTAGACACAACACACAACAGGAGCAACAAAGCCAAATAAATAAATAAAAATCTCATGTCAGCCTTTCCCAGTGGTTTTTTTCTTCCTCCTCTGTCGTGTTTTGTTTTTTTTTTGCGTGAATTTTTTCAGTGTGTACGCAACAACAACAACGAACAACAATAAGAGCAGTTTTTTGTGAGTGTGTTTTTTGTTTGTGTTTTTTTTTTTGGTAGTAAAATAAATAAATAAAAGAAACTTAAGGCACGCTCAATTTGCGGTCTGTTATGCTGCTGTTGTTGTTGTTGCTGTTGCTGTGTAGCTGTAAAAATGCAAATAAAGTGCGTGAAAATACACTACAAAAAATTGCCACAACTTTAATTTAATTTTTTTTTTTGCACATTTTTTTGCACGTGTAGCGCCAGAAACTGCAATTCCAACAAAAGTAATAATTATCAAAAATAATAATTATAGTAAGAAGAAATCATAATAATTGTTGTATAGTGTGAAGAATAAGAAGAAGAGTGCAAAGCATAACAACAACAACAACAACAAACAGCAGGAATAACAACAACAACATCAACAGCAGCAGCGGCAACAACAAAACGCAGCGCTCGGCAGCGCAGTCGGCGCAGCAGCAGCGCAGTCAGCAGCGCAGGACAGCGGTGAGCATACAAACAACAAAAACAAACAAAAATTTTTGCATTGCTGGCGCTCTTCCTTACACACACAGACACACACACACACACACACACACACACACAGGCACACAGGCACACACAGGCACACGCACAGGCAGAGAGCGCGCGCTCTATTCAGCCTCTTGCTGCGCTGCGTTGGTATTGGTGTTTGAAGCCGTGTCTGTGTGAATGCGGCAATTCAGGTTTTTGTAGCGCGCTTTTAGGCGCAGCGAGAAAAAAAAAACGCGTACGAAAAACGCAACAACAGCAACAACCACTAATTAAAATGTTTGCCCAACTGTCAGTTGCAGGCGCTGTCTATACAGTACCTCCCCCCGTTCTCCTTCCCCTTTCCCCTTCCCCACCCCCCTTCATCCGCTCAGCACCCCCTTATATTCGCGCTCATCCTCAGCTCGTCCTTGGCAATGCGCCCACGCAGCTGCACTTGATTTGCATGCTGCCTCTCTCTCTCTGTCTCTCTCTCTTTCTCTCTGTCTCTCTCTGTCTCTCTCTCAGCTGCTGCTTTCTTATTTACCGTTAGTTATAACTGTAATGAAACACGTATTTGATTCGCTTGCGCCCAATTCCAGGAAACTCTTCCTTCTTCCGCCTTCCTTCGACCGCCTTTCGTCTTCTTCTGCGTCTGCTTTTGTCAGTTTTCAGCAGAAAACTGCCATAAAATTTAATTAACACCGGAAAATTCCACACAAAACTGTGTTTTTGCTCCGATTTTTCAGCTTAGATCGGATTTTATGGCATCCATATTAAGCAGAATTGCATTTCGTAAAGCTCGAATTTTGGGAACTGTTTTTTAGTCTCCCTTTTTTTTTTTTGAGAATCCTTTGTAAGTTTCCAAGACTAGAACCAATTTATTTATATTGCTTTAATTCGCGTTATTCCCAATTTAATTGAAATTTACTTACATTGTTTTGATTCGCGGTATTCCCAATTTATTAGGAATATATGAACAATATTTTATTTTTGAGAATCCTTATTCCAGTTGTAAGTTTTCAAGACTAGAACAAATTTATTTATGTTGCTTTAATTCGCGGTATTCCCAATTTATTTGAAATTTATTTACATTGTTTTAAATTGGCGGTATTCCCAATTTATTAGGAATATATAAAAAAAATTTTATTTTTGAGAATCTTTATATCAGTTGTACATTTCTAAGACTAAAACAATTTAATTGATATTATTTTAATTTGCGGTATTCCCAATTTGTCATTAAAATAATGTTTTTTTTAAGAATCCTTATTTTAATTGTCAGTTTCTAAAACTACAAAAAACTTATTTTTTTTTTGTTTTTGAACGCGGTACTCCTTAAAACTATTTAAAATAAAATGAAGCAGAAACAGCGAGGATGAGGCCGATTAGTGAAACGCGCCCTATATTTGAAATAAATTTAAATTTGTATATTTATTATAATTGATAAAATACCATAAGAAGTTCAACAGCAATGCTTTTTTTTAATTTGGTGTGTGTAAAATGATTTTATCGAGGCAATATTGCTTATTTAATAACTTTTGTGTTTATTAACCGATTTCAACACGCTTCTAGGAATAGATAAATATTGTGGTGGTATATATTTTAATATTTTCATTTCCAAAGTGTCGAACGCGACACTTGTGCACATTTGCTGAACCATTATTTTTTACAAAAGATAAAAGTTTTAGCTAATATTTGGAGATAAGATTGATGTTTTGGCATTTTTCGATTTCCCAATAATTACCAAAAAAAAACTGCATAGGTCGCACGCTACAAAAACAGAAATCAATTTCGAACCCCAAGCCCCAAGGATTTTTTTCATCCAACTTATTTTGAAATATTGTGCATTGATGTATGATATGTATCAAATGTGTTATGGATTTTTTTTTAAAGCCAAGATTCCCGCTTTTGCAGTCTCACAAGTTTTTTAGCTAATGTTTTTCAAAACCAGCCAGATCTGGCGAAAAAAAAGGGGATGCAACAACAGTGATCCTGATACTTATTAAAGTATACATTTTGTAAATTTTTCAGAAATAGCTTTATTATTATTTTTTATTTGTATATTTTTATTTATTTATTATTTATTATAATTTAAAAAAAAAAGCCAAATTCCCGCTTTCGCAGTCTCACAAGTTGTTTTTTGGCAAATGTTCTTTAAAACCAGCCAGATCTGGCGTGAAAAAAGCGGATGCGACAACAGTGATCCTGACTGCGGTAGCATTTGCTGCTGGCGTCGACGTCGACGTTGGCAGCGACGTTGACGGCAACAGCGACAGCGACAGCGACAGCAATGTTCATTTGCCAGGTGAAACACGTAAATAAACAAACAAACATGGAACACAAGGGCGGTAGGGGGGTGGGAGGGAGAGAGAGCACAAGATACAGAAGTAAATGAATAAATAAAGTAAACAAAATATTAAATTAGAAGAAATTTACTTACGCGCACGCCGACGCAAACACAATGGCCAAAGTAATGTTTGTAGGGAAGGGGGAGGGGGCAGGGGGAGGAGGCTGCCAGGCTGTGCAAAAGGCCATAAAATTAAAGCACAAATTTACACACACTCTCTGCCTGCTCCCTCTCGCTCTCACTTGCTGCTCCGTCTGCGCTCTCTCTCTCTCTCAGTCTCAGTCACTCGCTCTCTGCTGCTCCATCGTCGTTCCCGCTCTCGCACCCGCATCAGCTGCTAGAAGGCGGGAGCATTGCTCTGCTTACAGTTTGAGCCGCGCACAGTTTGGGCAGCACTGCACTGCACATGCCGCTCTCGATCGAACAATGCAAACGTGCTGCATACCCTATAATTTTTTGAAAAGTTTCATTTCCTCTTTCACTTACAATTATTATTTTTTATAGGGTATACGCTTAGCTTAGTTATTTTTTATTTGTTTTTTTATTTTTATGCGACAGTTTGAGACGCATTGCAGTCTGAGCCTGGCGAGTTGTGCGTGCTGCATACCCTACAAATTTCAGCAAATTTAATTGCTTTATTTTGTTAATATTTATTTATAAATAATGCATTTTATCTTGATTTTTGTTTTTGTAGGGTATGCAATTTACATGTTGCAGTAATATTTTTTTATGCATACCCTGGAAATTTTGCGAATAGGAAATGCAATTGAAAAGTCTGCATACAATTTTTGAATCCCTTTAGTTTAATTATTTTTTACAGGGTATCGCGCAGTCGGCCTTGTCTGGCATTTGTTTTGTCTGTTTGCCGACTGCGTGCTGCGAAAGATTGTGCAATAAAATCTACAATAACAAACAATTTGCCGCACACACACACACACACACATGCATGCAAAGACACCAACACACAAGCAAACACGGCCCGTAGCTTATGTAAACACACGCACACACACACACACACACATGCACATTGCTAAGCATGAGCGTGCGTGAGAGCGAGCGCAATTATCATATTTGCACGCGCGCTCTCTTTCTCTCTCTCTCTCTTGCTCTGCAATTGATCGAGCACCCACGCAAGCAAAGCGAGAGAGCGAGCACACACGTTGCTCAGCACTCGCAGCAGCGACGCCGACTGCGGCAAAGCACAGTGCGAACCTGGTTGCCATCGTATGCACTAGTGTTTTTATTTACTTTATTTTATTTATTTATTTTTTAAATATTAAATTTTTTTTATTTAAAGTTTTAAATGTAAATAATAATATATTATATAAAATAAACATAAAATGAGATATAAAATAAACTAATATAATAAGCTAAATTATATATATGAGTTTTAACATACATACATATATGTATATAATATTTAATCTAAATTTCGATCTTTTTAATTTAATTTAATTTTATTGTTAATTTATTTGAATGTCATTAACTTGTTGCATTTTGTGTTTTGAAAATGAGTTTTGATGCCTTTGGCATTCGGCAAGTGGCAACTGGGCGTGTGGAGTGCAAGGCGTGCGTAGCCTTTCGGCATTAGTGTTGCCAAATATACATATTTGAGCAAAGAAGCTTTTTTGTGTTTGACGTGAATTACGCACAATTAAAAGGCTAAACAAAAATTTGCCAAAAAAAGCCAGAAAACAGCTATGTTATGCCTGTAAAATTTGATTTTGTCGCTTACGATTTTTTCGCGCGTAGTGCGTAAAAGAAAAAATAAAGTGAATACTGCTTAGCTAATTTTTTTAGTCACTTGTATATAATTTTTTGTCATATTTTGTTTTAATCAAAAATAAATAGCCATTTTTTTTTTTAGCGATTTTTAGATGATTTTTAACAGGTCACTTTTTCTTTGAATTTTGCTCACAATCTGTGAGCACTGCTTGCTTGGCACAAGCTCTCCAAAAAAACAGCCAGATGTGGCGAGAAAAAAGCGAGCGTGCCAGCACCGATCGGCATAGTATATGCGCTCTCCCGCTCAGCCGGTCGGTCAGTTGCTCCGCTGAGCTATTCCCGTTAACCCGCTCGCACTCGCACACGCAAAGCAGCCGATAAACACAACAACAACAGCAACAACAACAACAACAACAACGACGACGGCAACGTGTTTCGGTTTCGATTGTTTGGCATAGCGCAAAATAACAATAAAAAACAGCAGCAACAACAACAGCAACAATAGAAACAAAAAGAATATATATACATATATATAGAGAGGGAGAGAGAGAATATATAGCAGTTATATTCACACACGATTTTGGTTGTTGTTGTTGCGCCGATCTCAAAATGCGCTAAACACGAATTATTTTCAAGTGTATTTTTTTTTGTTTTTTATTTTTATTTTATTTTTTTTTGGTTTTCTTGCGCGTTTTTTGTTCTTGTGTATTATTATAAAAAGTGCAACGAATTAACGTGCAAAGCAGAGCACAACAATAACAACAACAACAGGCAGGTGTCAGCCGCAGAGCAACAGAGAAAGAGAGAGAGAGAGAGAGCGCGAGAGAGAGTGCAATTGTTAGCGCCCCCTGCAGGTGAGTGTCAAACTGCACAGTGGCTGCCAAACTGTTGCCAACTAAGCCCTGCGTTGATTGAGTGTTAATTTTTGTTGTTTTTTTTGTTGTTTTTTTTTGCGGTTTTTTCACTTTCCTCCCTTCGCCAACAGGCCACGACGCATAATCATTAGGTACTTTAGGTTTTGCAGATGAATAAATTATTACTCATCACACTATATTTAATAGCAAACAAATTCCTAAAAAAAAACGGTTAAAGTTGCTGGCGCTAGATGGCGCCAGTCAGAATTTTGTTGCACATTTTTAGTGCCTTCTTTAAAGTTCAATAACTTTTATGTTAACGCAGCGATTTTCATGAAACTTTGCACACAGCTTCACAAATAATGCAGGTACATATATATAAATATATATTTCAAATATTTATGTGCTTACAATCTGTAGCAGTAGTTAATCAAAATATAGCAATTTAAATCATGTTTCCATATAATCTTATATGCTATATAATAAAACTGTTTGTCTTGACTGACTATTACAATTTTATTTATAGATTTTCAAGTTAAAATGGTTGAAAAATAAATTAAAGTGGAAGTTCGGGGGTATATATTCGGAAAACGGTTTATATACAATATTAGGGCGTAAAGAAGGCGTGGAATGCATTAATTATAAAATAAACTCCAATATTTAATTTCGAAAATTATTTTAAATTTTTTAAATAATAAAAATTAAATATACAATATTCTTAGTTTTCAATGATTATCTTAAATTTTGTTCGTTCATAAAAAATAAAAAAAGCTTTTTTAAATGTGTATTATAGTGCGGCAAATTGTCTGCGGCATATCTTCGCTGTTTCTTAGCCGATCGAAACGAAATAACATACTATTACATATCAATGGCTTAAAAACTGTGGCTACAGCAACATTTAGCGATGTGCTGGGGAAAGGGGGGGGAGAGAGGTATTCCAAATCTAAAACAAACTCGTACTGCTTACTGATTAGGAGATCCTAAATGCCAAAAATTGTGTCTCTAGCTCTTATAGTTGCTGAGATCTAGGTATTCATAGAGACGGACAGATGGACTTGACTAGATAGAGTCAGCTCGTCATCCTGATCAAGAATATACTATATACAGTAGAATCCGGTTATAACGACGCCGCTTATAGCGTCCGTCCGGTTATTGCGACGAAAACTCGATGGTTTGGTTGGTCCCCATACAAACTTATATGAAACGGCCTCCGCTTATAACGACTCCGCTTTTAGCGACAAACCGCTTATAACGACGAGATTTTTCAATTTCAATTCAATTTTTCATTTCAATTCAACCGGATATTGCGACGTGCCGAACAAAAAAAAAACTTTAAAGAGGAAAATTTGATTTCTTTAACAATGCTAAAAGAAGCAAACAAAATCATGGATTTTGTGTTTTTTCAATACGAAAAAGAAACAAAATCATGGATTTTGTCTTCCGGATATAACGACGTCGGTCCCTTGAAAGTCGCTATAACCGGATTCTACTGTATTAAATTTTTTGTTTTGATTAAAAAATTAATTTGTTTTATTTTAAAACCTATTACGAACATGGCATCCATAATATAAAAAAAAAATTTTTTTTTTTGCTCCTTTCGGATAGTGCGTCTGCCGGATATAACGACGTAAAATCGTCGGTCCCTTGAATGTCGCTATAACCGGATTCTACTGTACTTTGTGGGTTCTGCCACATCTCCCTCTGAGTGTTACACACATTTCCTCAATAGATGATTCATTCATTTTGGTTTGTTAAATTTTGTTTAGTCTGAAAAGTTATTTATTTACATTTTCCCTTGGGTTGCAGCTGAGTTATAAACAAGCTGCAAAACTGGCTTTATTTATGCGATCATCCGATAAACAGTATATCGAATTCAGGCTTCAATATTTTGATTAGCTTAGCGAAATGCTGAAATTCAATAGAATTGAGCGGAAGCTTTTTATTATAAACAAGTTGCAAGTTATAAACAGAGTTCTAGATTACTGCCTAGAAAGCTGCATTTATTTATGCATGTATATACTACATAGCTTTCGGATATTTCGAGCTGACTTCGAATTCGGTTCAACTTAATTAATTGAGGGCGCCTCCAATTCGCAATTATGTCTAAAGCCTGTTGGAACTGAAACTGAATATTGCGAGACTTGTGGACTTGGCACAGTGTAAACAAATGACAGGTGTTTGCTAGGGGTGAGTGGGACGGGGGAAGGGAGGTAGGAATTGAGAGCTATGTGGTATATTGAATTACATTACAAACTATTTTGTTTAATTAAAGTCGCGCTGCGGTTTGCAGCTTTCGCATTTTCAGCGCTTTTGTTCAGCCAACTTCTCAATTTCCATTTCAATTTTCATCTCCCCCTGCTCCCTAACCCCGCCCCCGCCCCCTAGCCCAGCCCCCTCTGGCTGTGTCTGTCTGATGAAAATACCAATATCATTTCCTGTATAGCATTTGCTCATCAACGAGCTGTGCAAATGTCAAAAGGTGTTGCGTTTTGTGGTCACCTCAACAGCTTCCCCTACCTTATCCCCCACCATATCCCCTATCCTATCCCCCATCCTATCCCATCGAATCGTGTTAATTATAATTGTATTATGCACTAATTGAGTTGACAAGCTGCACAGTTGAATTAACAGTTTGTTTATTCGATTCATCGACTACATTTGTTATTGGCGAGAAAACAAAAAGTTCACAATCCTAATAATGATCGCTTGATCTTCCCTAAGCTTGATCTTCACCTAATCAATTTTGAATTTAAATGATTCCAAAAAAAAAACACAGAATATCCTAAGCTAATTTCGTTTGCATATCTCTAGTAAATTATAAATTATAAATCGTAGCAATTCATGGTTAATCGAATGCAAAATAAAAACATCAATTATTCGCTTTGATCAGTATTACGGCAACCACACAGATTCCAATAGTTGTAGTCGATAGTTGTGGACGCAGCATTACAGGTTTTGGATTGACCAAATCGAATAACTTTGATACCATCTCTCGGGCAGTAAATTTAATTGTGGGCCATTGTCCGTTAATCACGCATTTCACAGTCTCGAAACGATCATGGCCTAAAGGCATATTCTCCAGTATCACTGGCTTTGGGATCTGCATTAAGAGTTTAGCGTTACTCCTACAAGAAAGGGGTAGAAAATTGCAATTATTTAGGTAATTCTGAAAGATTTTATGAATTTCTAAGCGAAGAATTAAAAAACAATTCAACATGGGTTGTTTTTGGTCAAAAAAGATCTTTCTCCGATCTATTAGATCTCTCACATATTCCTACGAGAAAACTCGTCATCTTTATTAAAATCACTAGATAGTTCTGAATACGGAAATTGGTATTATTTGTATTATTAGTGGTAAAGACAAAAATGGTGCTATAAAATCTAGAACATAGGAGAACCTAAATACCAAAAATGGTGTTTCTAGCTCTTATACCAAGAGATTTTGGGGCCAAAACATTTGGTATTTGAAAATGAATCTCAAAACTGTACTCACATTTGCACTTCGTCCAGTTTTTCTTCAAGTGCCTTGACTTTCTCATAGGCCTCATTAAGCTTATCCTGTTTATTTTGGATGATTACAGCCATGTTATAATACTGTGTTTGATATTTATGCTTGATTGCTAAAATCTGGAATATATGGTAATATTTTACTAAATTGTCCTAGCAATTAGACTGATAGTAATTAGTCGCGGTCCCTTAATATACATATATATTATAAAACATACCATAGATCATATATGATCTAGCAAAAATTTACCTCATTCTCCTTTTGACTAACAAGCGTCTCCAGTTCTTGATTGATTTTCTGTTGGTAAATCAAAGCCTTAGCACATTTGTGAAATTTCTCCTGTTCAAAATTTATGTTCACTTTGAACTCGTGGATTGTCTCGGCATAATCGTCGCAATCTTTCGTCTTATTTAGGAGCTCTTGACGCAACTGTACTACAGTTTGTTGTGACGACTCGAGTGCTATGTCTATGGTAGCACAATTATGGGATTCCTTCGGAATTTTCTTCTGTACGTTACGTAGTTCATTTTCAGTGCGCTCCAAACGACTTTGCACACGGCTTAACATATTGTTCCTTATGAATAAATTATCCCGCATTAAATGTGCCTAGGGTTTGTCAATAGGAATTACATTTCGTGGATGTGTCAAAATAGGCGAAAAACTCAAAAATATACTTCAAAGCGATGTATACAAATATAAACACAAATATATCCGATCCGATCAGTCGAATGCGCCCGACTATAGAACAGTCTGTATCCTATATTTTAAATTTTGCAATATTGTCTCTCTAACAACTTCGCTTTTCATCAACCGATTTAAATGCTCTTTGCAGTATAGGTAAATATAAAAGTACAGAATATATATGCTAAATAACCACTTTTCATGTTTAATATTACGCTTGTTAATCGATTTTTATCGATTTGGGCGTAAAAGGGGTGTGGCATCTAACATTTAAAGTGCACTTGATCAGCGCATGGTATACAGCTACCTACATGCCAAAAATGGCTGCTTTACCTCTTATGGTTTCCGAGATCTCAGCGTGCATACAGAAGGACACACGGACAGAATTACGGACATGGCTAAATCGACTCAGCTCGGCGTTCCTAACAAATTAAAAACAGGCGCAAAACAAATGAAAATTTTAAAATTATACTGGAAAGCGAATCGAAACTTGCAAAATATATGTTATATTTATGATATATGATATATACTATATATCGCCAAATATCGAAAACCGACCTGTATTCGAAATTTGCCTAGCAGCTGGTGCAATTCGGCGACCTCGACACATCGTCGACGCCACACCCGAGCGAGCAGTACGTTGAGGACCCTGGAGGCCCTAAAGAGACTTGTGCGATCCAAGGAGGTACCGGTTGGGAGTGTTCCTGTTGGCACCGGATTCTTTTTTGCATTGGGCTCCGTACTGAGGATGGCACTTGGAAGTTGTTTGCGCGGTTTCGGCATCTTTGTGACAAGACTGTCGAGCTCCTGGAGAGATTTGTAGAGTTTATCTTCAGCCTTGGGCCAGTCGCTTATACGGAAATTGGTTGGATATTCTCTAATATTGCGTGGTGATAAAGACATGATGAACCCTAATTGAGCATGAATGAGTTCGGGATGCGCAAAAAACCAAGGAAACAAGCTACTAACACTAATACTATTATATGCTTACCGTTGAATGTTCAATATATATATATATATATTTAAAACTTAACTATATTTTAAACTTAATGAATGTGTGAAAAGCCAAAATGTTTTTCAATTTCTATTTTCGATTTATTTTGAAAGTTTGTGTTCGGTACGAATCGTATACAAATAATGAAATACAAATATTTGAAATATTTGATCTGGGCTACTTGGTTATGAGAAAAACAAGGAAAACTAAATCAAATTCAATCAAGATAATTGTTAAACTATTATGATATATAGAGAGTGACTGTATTGAATTTGTGGATCTTGAGAGTTTTAAAAGCTAGCGAGCTTAAATTTGGTTTGTGCTTAACTGAAAGTATTACGCAACTGAGATTTGTTTAACATTTGAATTATTCCCAACTCCCGCAGTAATATTCGCCCGAGAAGACCGATCTGTTTGAATGTGCGTGAATCTTGAGAGTTTTAAAAGCTAGGCATATTAAATTTGGTATCTTGATAGCTCAAAGTCTTACATAGCTTAGATTTATTAAAAACTAGAATTATTCCGAGGCAATATTACCATAAACATGCGTATACCCAAAACTAGACTACAAAGTTATATAGCCGAGAGTGAGGGAATGACATTTTGTGTAATAAAAAAACAAACTTTAGTTTAATTTCTAAGTTTAATTACATTTCAATTGAAATAATGAACATATTTCTTGGGTCTGTATTTTTGTCTTAAAACTGTCTAAAAGTTTTGACTCATGCTGTGCGTGTGTGTGTGTGTGTGTGAAACCTTTGGCTTTAGGCTACAATTTCATGGATATATATCTGTATATATATATATGTATATATAATTCGCGCCGAGTCGTGGAGGAAATAAATAAATATGAAATACTTATGCAGCTATAAAAATGTTTTCGGTAGGTAGTTAAAGGTAATGTGATGAAAGCTATATACCAACGTTTGTGTGTGTGTGTGTGTGTGTGTGTGTGGGTGTATAAGCCAAAATATGAAATGGGAAAATTACATTATTGACTTACCAACATTGTTGCCTCTGTTTCTTGTTGTTCTTGTTGGTATGCCGCATGCCATTTTGACAGTTTGAGCGTTTTGCAAATACGAACCGCTGGGCGGGGCCTTAAGGGGGCGGAAGGGGCTCCAACGTCGCTGACAGGCGCCGAGAGGAAAGAGAAAGAAAGATAGAGAGAGAGAGAATAGTAGCAAAGGCGAAATAAAACTAGTTCAGGCCCTGCAGGCAATTGTACTAAAATAATTACACTAAAAAGCTACGCAAAATAGGATAAATTTAAATCTTCACATAGTATTAATTTCCAAATTATTTTTGTTTCAATTAAACATTTTGTTTTGAAATACAGTTTGTCAATTAAAAGACAAGTGCTGATTTAAAAAAGAACTAAAAGAACTCAAAACAAAACCTCTAATTTCTATTTAAATTATTATTACAAACATAATTTAACATAAAATTGATTTTAAACAACTATAAAAATATGTTACGAAAAAAATTATGTATTACTATTTTTATGCATACAAACTTTTATTTTTAATGGTTATTATTTAAATTAAATTAAAGAACTACAATTTATTTTAAGCTTCAATAAACGAATTGAAAGCTTTGTTCTATTATCGAATTTGGAAAAATATATTTGTATACTCTGGATTAATAAAGATTATCGAATGCCACGCCTCTTTAACGCCTTAATTGATTAAAATCGAATAACAAGCGTCATATTTGAACATAAGAGATGCAGTAACAAGTGTAATATTCAACATAGATGGTTATTATTCGGAATATATATTCTGTGCTTTTATATTTACATATCCTAAAAAGCGTTTTTGAATCGGTTGATGCACACACAAGATATTATTAAAACAATATTCAAGGATTTGTAAATTTCTGCCAACTAAATATACAAACGAAATTTTTTTCTTTTTTGGGTTTTATTTTCGGCATTAATTTAATATTAAAAACTCTGTAATTTTATTTAACTTTACTAAACCTTTACAAACATCTAAAAATAGTGAAATTAGATATATTCCCATCACTAGCTTGGTTTAAGGCAACAATACCTACAGTTAAACCATATAGTATTGTAGTTAAGTATGCAGAGAAGGAAGCAAGGTGTACGGACCTATCTGAAGCGCACATAATTAATTAAAATATCATTAAAGCCAAGTCAATTCAAAATGCCAAAAAGGACAGCTCTAGGGCTAAAGTGGTAGAAAGTGGGAGAAATTAGCGGTTGGGGGTAAGGACTACACGGCAAACTCAAGAAATCCAGTCTTAAAACCAGGGATCTTTAATAATAGTTATGACTTGAAAACAGTGGAAAAAATATGCATATTTTGGAATAAACTTTAATCTTTCAAATTGTATTTAATCCTTTTGCTCTATAATCATATAATTAAAAGTTAAGCCTAATACTAAATTCAAGCATATATACATTTATAATTCAGATATATTTTTTGTGTTTGTTTTTTTTTATTAATATTACACTTGTATATTACTTAACTTATTTAAATAATTTTTAAACTTTGAATGGAAATTTTAAAACCAACCTAAATAAAATAAAAAGCTTCTTCTATAAACTTTTAAAAATATATTTTTTTTAATTTTTTTAATTCATTCAAATTTTTAAGTCTATAAATTTAAATTTTCAGTCAATGCTTATCTGTTTTTATCTTCATTAATGTGAATTTCTTGCTAAGACTAAAGTTTTAAATTGAGTTGAGCCGAATTGAATTTTGGCAGCTAGTTTTTCTCGCTGTGCATGGAGCTGGTCGGGTCCGGTGTGCTTAAGTCGTTGTGAAAACAGCAAAAAGCAGCTGGCCAAACTAATTATGCGCTCCAGCGCCAACTAAGAATCTTTTGCATATGAAAGCAGTTGTAAAATTGGCACGCCCCAACGCCCCAGCCTCCAGCCCCCAACGCCTCCACTTTACTATGGACAAAAAGTCAATAATTGTTGGCGTATTTACCTTTATTAAGTTGTTCCGTATTATAAAAATCTTACGATTCGTTGAGATTGATGAAGAAATAAGTGAAATATTGAAAGTTAAAAAAATAAAAATAAAAAACGCACCTATTATTCTGTCCATATGTGTAGATTGAAATCTGTGGTTTTTGCAGCATCTATTGTTTATTCAATCACTTTTATGTTTGTCAACCGATTTGATAGTAATTTACAACATACATTTATATGATTGAAAGCTATTCATAATATTATTATTATAATTATTAAAATTATAAGCTCTGTGTTCAACGTTTTTGAAGTTATAGAGTTTTTATTTATTTAAAGACGAAGGGGCGTTCTATTCCTAGTTATATAAAATGCAATAAAAATTCAAACCATTTTATTATTTTTTTTGTGGGTATGGGGCGGTAGAAAGGCGTGGTGCAAAAGACTAAATTTTTTTCCGAAATTATATTTTAGACTAACCGAACTTTTGTGCAAATTTGTGTAGCTTTAGCTTTGTTTTAAAAATGAATGTCAAAATTATAGACTTTTGGCCCATGGTGCACTTGCGCAAGGCATTGATTAAAAGTTGGAAGCAAGTCAATGGCGGGAGACATAGTTACAGGGAGAGAAAGTGAGAAAGAGAGTGAGAGAGAAAGAGAGAGAGAGTAGAGAGGAAGCAAACTCTTACAGGTTTCTTGGACAACAAGTTTGTCAGAGAGATTGCCATGCGTGACAGCTCAAAATGCAATTTGCAATGCTCGGTGTAAAGTTGAGACAGCAGAGAATCAAAGAGAGCGACAGAGAGAGAAAGAGAGAGAGAGAAAGAGAAAGAGAGAGAGAGTCAGTTCAGATTTATATATATCCTAATTGTATCGAAAACGTGCTAAAGTGCGCACAAAATATCAGCAATAGTTACGACCAAAACTCAACTTTGAAGTGCAATTTTGCTTTAGATTTAGATTTCCTTTCATGCCATCGTTTGTCAATAGTTTATATAAATTTATATAAATTTTGACAAATTAATCATATCTGAAAGATTTAATTCACATTCATCGAGCTTTGCTTTATTTATTAGACCCTTTACTTTAAAAAAGTAAGAAGGGTCTATTAACTTGACGCAAAGAGGAAATGTGTGTAACACCCAGAAGGAGGCGTGCCACGCCCCATAAAGTATATATATTCTTGATCAGGTCGACAAGCCGAGTCGATATAGCCATGTCCGTCCGTCCGTCCGTCTGTCCGTTCGTCTGTCCGTCTGTATGTACACCTCGATCTCAGCAACTATAAGAGCTAGAGACACCATATTCGGGATTTAATGGGATTTAGTGTGGCACATTCGAAATAGTATTAACAGACCAAGCCAAATTTCTCCATTACATTTTCCTTTCACCAGAATTCAAATAAAATTTGAGTATAATTATTATAATTATTCTGATAATATTATTATAATAGCTATAGCTTAAATCTTGATTTAGTGTTTAGATTGTGATTTCGCTGCAGTTTCGCCTCAATTTCGTCAATATTTCTCACATTTAAAGTATACATTTAAAACTAAACAATGCAATTGAAAACTCTGCAAGGTAAATTTATTTTTCTTACCCTCCGAACTTGAAATACTGAAATTTTATTTTTTAAATTTAATTTTAATTTAATCGCATAAATCTTCTGTTATTAATGTTTATCAATTGAATTCTGTGCTCTCAATTCCAATTTCACAACAATTTCGCTTGAACATTTTCCAGATATTCTAGCGTTTTCACTTTTCTTGTTGGTAAGCAGCTTAGGCAGCAATTTATTGTCACATTTTCCTAAGATTCAACCTACAATTCGAATAAAAAAAAAGACCTCGGTTTTTGCCTTGGGACGTTTATAGAAAATAAATATGGCGTAAATCAAAAACAATTGCTTAGCTTAGCCTTTTACAGCATTGAAATTCTGGGAAATTCTGAGCTGAGCGTAGAGGGAAAGAGAGAGAGAGAAATGATGGGGGAGAGAGAGAGAGAACAGTAAGTGTACTAGTTAGGTTTATCTATGCCTTGTGCTAAGTAGCATTAAAACAATGTGCACATTTTTATCCGAATGTCTGTACCTAAATCGGTTATCAAAAAGGGTATATTTAGTTTAAGCAATCCCATGCAAATTTTTATTTGTAGTGCAGAAAATGTTCTAGATTAAAATAGTAATACATTTTTTCTGTGTATGGGCTTTTATTTTTTAGGTGTCGACCGTGATATAAAAAATTATTAACTCTGTTTTTACGCATTTTATGGCAACGGGTTTTTAAAAAAATCGCACTATAAAATGTACATTTTGTTTATCATTATTGATATATTATTTAAGATTATTACAGTCCGAAAATAGTGCTATAATATATGATTTCTTGTAATTTTATAAAATCAAAAAACTTTTAAAATATTTCTTGTTCTTGGGTTTCAAAATGAGCGTAATGAAACAAGAAAGTTGTGTTCTCCTCTGAAGTTCATATTTAATGCCTAAGCGTACAAATGATAATATGTTAATCAATAATAATAACCCTATTCATAAGGAATAAATATATACACTTTTAAAAAAAAAAAATTCAAAATTATATCCCAAATTTGTATAAAATAATATAAATAAAATAAATAAATAAATATATAACTTGAAATTATTATACTTTACTCTGGTATAAATTACTACACTACAGTAAGAGTATACCATAAAAAAAATAAATACAAATTTTATATTAAAAAAACAAAAAAAAAGTTTATAAATTATAAATACGAAATTATTGGGAAATTTTTTGTTTTCTTTTTTTAAGAATTTAAATTAATTTATTGGTATTTTTACTTTTCGTAACATGCTATATTATTAGATTATTCGTTGCATCCGACTGTAGTCAGCCCGACAGATTTTTTTCCTATTCACAGCTGCATTTTCAGGGCCTTGGGCCCTTTCCAGCTGCTGCTTGGGAAAATTCTGTGTGTGCTTGGCGCTTGTTTGGTATTTTCTTTCGTTGCTGCTTTTTGTTTTATTTTATACTCTTTTTTTTTCTCTTTTTATTTTTTTTATATTTTTTTTATTTTGTGTTTTGTTTTTGCTCATTTGGCTGGGGCGGTTTTATTTGCTTGCAGCTTTCAGCTTTCAGCTGAGCTACAGCTCAGCAAGGCTCAGCCTCGGCTCAGCTCAGTTCAGCTCACCTGGGCATACATGTATCTTATATATATATATATATATCTTGTATATATATATATTTTTTTTTTATATTTGATTTGCATTTGTTTATAAATGATTAACAAAGAGGTTAATGTGCATGGCGGAGGCAGCTGAAATGCTGGGGATGCCATCGCATTAGCAGGCCCTCTGGTTATCTGGCAACCCTGGCGCTGGCAGCTCAAGCAGAAACATAAAGGCAAAGAGACAGAGCGAGAGAGGGAGTGGCAAGAGAGGTGTGGGGGAGGGGATGGCAGTGAGAGGAAGGGAGAAAGGGAGCAGGTAGACATTTGAACCAAAGAAATGGAAATTTAGTTCATTAGGCACTGCTTTGGGGCAATTTCTGCGCACACACACACACACATACACACACACACACACACACACACACACACTTACACACATCTACTTTGTGTGTAACAACATTTTGCATTGCAATAGCCTGGCAACGCTGTCGTATTTCGCACATTCACAATCATTTCACCTCTGCAGTTTTTATGCCCTGCACCCATAAAGTGGATAAAACAGAGTTAATAACTCTACGCAAATCTATGTCATGGCCAGAAGTAGGCGTGGCAGCGCTGTCTTGCTTAGATCTCGGAAACTATTAGAGCTAAAGAACACATTTCCAGATAGATAGATAGATATATACAGTGCGCAAATCAAGTTTATTTCAAATGTTGGATGTCACGCCCCCTTTACGACTTTATCGATAAAAATCAACTAACAAGCGTAATATTGAACTTAGAAGTTCAGAATTTATACTCTCTAATATTATATTTAACTATGTTGAAAAGCGTTTTAAAATCGATTAATAAACACAAAAGTTATTCAAGAAACAAAATGGTAATTTTTGCCTCTCTCGTTATCTGGCAGCGCAGCATGGCGTAGACAAAAAATTAAGAAGCAGCATTGCTGTTGCGTTGCATATATTTAATTAATATATATGTACATTATATTTAACTCATAAATTTGGTTTATTTGTAATTTGAACGGAAATACCGTTGTGATAAATCTCTAAAAAAAATTTTAAAATTTCGGTTAAAAAAATAGTAGTTTTTGAAAATTTTTTAAAAATGTTTAAAAATGTATTTTTTATTAAATTCACCTTAAAATTATAAAATCTCTTAAAACGGCTATGGAAAATATTAAAAAAAAATCTTTAGAATTTAAAATATATTTTATATATATTTTTTTTTGATCCTACATTATGTATTATGCATTTAACTAATTAATAGTTTTCTGCTTGCTTCTCTTTTCAGGCTGAAATTTAAAACAAAATTTGGTAAGTAATTGGAATTCCTTTTGAACGTAAAATAAAAATTGTATACTATGTTACTTAAACAATGCATAGATTAAGACTTTTCGTTGCTATCATTTAAATACTCTATGAAAAAAAGCATCTATTATATTAATAAATGGGTTTTTTTTTTATAAAAAGATGTATACTTCTTCTTCTTCTTTATAATGTTTTTTGAAAGGGTATTTGATTTTAATGTGTATGAACAAATTTCTTTAAAACGTATATGTAGGAAATAGGAAGCAAGTTTACTTCCCTAACAAAGCTTGGCTCTTTTTTGGAAGCCCATTTAGTGCATTTAACAAAAATAGAGCCTACAAATTTATAGGGTATTTGGCAGCCGTTGTTCTTCTCTCTATTGTTCTATTAATGCATGAAAAGTTAATTTACCTATGGCATAATTTTAACTGAAGCTGGAAGAAGAAGGCGGAGAAAATGCAGTAATTTAAAATTTTAATTTATTTTATTAATCATTGGTGTATGTATATATATTTTATTATTATTATTTAGCGGTTTTTTTAATTGTAATTTAATTTTTTTTTAATTGTAATGTCATTATTTTTTAATTATACATAATATATTTTTTTTTTTCAATTTCTATTCAGAGTATTAAAGAGAATTTTACTTTGGCAGAACATTTTATTATAAATAGATTTGTTAATTTTACATTTATTTTTTTATTTTAGTTTATTTTGTTGTTTTTTGCCATAACATTTTATTATAAATAGATTTGTGAATTTTTCATTTATTTTTTTTTAATTTAATTTAGTTTTTTTTTAATTGTATTTTTTTTAATATTTTTAAAATATATTTTGCAAGCGTTTGATTAGAGTTGGCTTGTGTATATCTTTTATATTTGATGTTGATTCGCTCTGTACATACACAAAACAGCACACGCACATACACCATTTTAGTGTTATGCATGTGTGCGTGTGTAGGTGTGTGGGTGTGTGTGTGTGCGTGTGTAGGTGTGTGTAAAGTTGCCATAGTTTTTGAGGTTTTCGTTTGCTTGAAAATGTATGGAGCACACTTGTGGCTCATGTTGTATTAATATAATCACTTTGGGGATTTTGTGGCTAGAACAACAGCAACAACACACACACACACACCTACACACACACACACACCTACACACAACTACAGACGCAGAACATCACTGACATGTTAAACAGATATTAAACTATGACTATGAGGGTTAGTTTCAGTTGAGTTTTCACTAGTTTTCGCTAGACTCCCCCTGCCTCATCTATCTATCCATCTGCTGCTATCTCTTTTGCCCTCTCCCTCTCTCTTTCTCTTGCTTTCTCCTTATCTGTAGCTTCGCTCTGCCTATTGTCCTTTAAATACAGTTGGTTTACTCTTGGACAGTTTTTCTGGCCGCTCCTTGATTATGACAGTTACATGTCGTATTTTGAATATTTCATGTTGCTCCTTCTCTCTCACCCTCTCCCTCCCATTCTCTTCCTCTATCCATATATATCATTGCCATTACTCGGAAAGCCTTGGCAATTGTGCCTCAAGAATTTTGTAGCATGCCAAAACGCATTACACACACCTCTCATAAAATGCGCTTAATTTATAGCTGCAGAAACAAAACAAAATACATCTAATTATAATCTAATTATCTATAATATTTCTTTCAACTATAATCCCTGACAATACTTGCAATTTTTTACTGGCCAAATTTTCATCTCTCTTGCCCAAGCAGCTTCTAAGTTTTAAGGCTCAACATATTTAACTAAAATCAACTAGGCTTAGTATAAACTTCTCCATGCCAAATATGTTGTTGCTATGTTTATAGCGCGCAGCGCGAGCTGTATATACACGGGAACTGCATGTCGAGCGACATTTTTGACATTATTGGCCCTAAAATCTGTATTTTTCGTCCAAATGCTGTCGTGTTTGTTTTCCTATGCATAATTTCGCAATGCAATTCTTTAGGGCATCAAATATAACGATATAAATAAAAAAAATTTTTTTTCCAAAAATTTCATATTTTTCAAAAACTTAAAATTTTTGCAAAAAATTTCAAAATTTTTTGTTTGTGATTTAACACTCAAATATTAATTTTGATCTCAAATGATTAAGAAAAAAACATTCCGCTTAAAAATCGATTGAGTTTTGGTAAAACTATGCGCATTCAAAGTTAAACAAAAATGGCTTTTTTTCGGTCATGGAGTGATAATCACCCCTGATTGCAATATTGACCCTACAACCTATATTTTTTGACCAAAGGGTTCAATGGTTTAACGATATATCGATGTGTTTTTTAAGCATCGAGGTTTCAAATCATGCATGTTGAAAACTAGCGATATACCTATTATCGATTGTTTTGTTTTTCTAAATTCCCGGCTTTTTGTATATGAAAGATTAATGCATATCTAAGAATTTCATTAATAGCTTTAGAGTTATAAAATGCTGCTAAATGACTTAGTAAAGAACTTTATATTTGATAGCTTAGCTTTAAAGCTGGAGGTTTTTTTTTTAGGAGTTTTTTTGCAGGTATTTTTTTGACTTCCTTTTTTTTATTCGTGTTTTTTTTTTATTTGTATTTTCTAATGCCTGTAAGATTATGCTTATCTATAATGCAGTTGCTTGAGCTACACTTGCATACATATTAATATATATTTATCTATGTATGTGTGTAGATATGTATGTATGCCTAGGCTTATGTCAGATATGTGTGACATTTCTTCCCCCCCCCCCTGGCTATCTCGTGCTCGCTGACTTTCTCTGATGCTTGTTGTTGCCATCATTTCGTCATGTTAATTTGGCGTGGCTTATGGCTTTTGAGGCGGCAAAACAGTCACTGCCTTAGCAGCTGCAGCACCTCTTTAGGCCTTGGCCAAAAATAACATGGCCAGCTGTGCGCCAGTGTTGCCAAATGCGTCCTTTTCCCGCCAAATCAATTTGAATATGCTGGCTTTTTTTCAATAATATTTCAGGTTTTTCTGCTTTTACAATTGTTTTAAAAAAAAAACTTTGGTTTTTTCAAAAATTCAAAAATTGTACACAAAGCAATGCTTCTTCTTACTTTTTTTTTTATTATCTTTTTTATTGCTTTATTGTATTTTTATTTTGTTGTTTTTTAAAAACAAAAAAAATCTTTGGTTTTTTGTTTTTTTTTTTTTAATATGTTGTAAATAATATATAAATAAATATCCGGCATCCTATATTTTGAATATGCCTCGAAAATTTTACACAAAGCAATGCTTCTTCTATTTTTTTATATTTTTTTTAATTAATTTATTGCATTTTTATTTTATTTCGTTTCTATTGATTATTTGTAGCCTTGTAGATTGATTTTATTTTTGTTATTTAATTAATGCTTTTTATTTAACATTTTATAAATGTAGCTATATCTGGCAACACTGGCCAGGAGAGCATGCTGCCTGATGTTGAGTTGTCTGGCAGGGGTTGGGTGCAGGGGGGCGGGGGGCAGACAGAGAGTGGCCATCAAAAAGCATAGCATACATTTGTGCGTTCGCTTATGTAACGCCAGCGTCTGCCTTGACATTCAGCATGTTCCTGCCTCTCGCTCTCTCGCTCAATGCGTGTGTGTGTGTGTGTGTGTGTGTGCGTGTGTTGTGTAAGCATCGTTACGTGCACACACATAAAACGCGCCGCCTAATGTTGGCATCATTAGCCAGCAGCCAAACCCAAGTTTCTCCACCTGCTGCTGCTGCCCGACATCCCCTCGCTTGCCTCTTCCCATCTTCCCTTCGGCTGCTCTGCTTTATCTGTTGCCTGGCCTTTGCAACTGCGTCACACTCCCGTCTTCCGCTAATTTGTATGTGCCACCACATACACTAAAAAAAAAACTTAGTAAGCACAACATTAACTCAAAATCAGTTAAAAATAAAATCTCTGTTTTTTTAAAAACTCGCATTAAAAGGTCACTCCAAACTGCAGCATTTGCATTGTATGGCCACCCTAATTTCAACTCGCTTCTAATCAGAATCACAAAATGTACTTAAAATCAGTTGAAAATAACATATATCTTTTTTATTCAAAAACTCGCATTTAAATAAATAGCAAGGTCAGCTCTGAACTGAACTGCAGCATTTGCATTATATGGCCAACCTTATTTTATTCCAGCTCGCTTCTAATCAGCTTAAAATATTTCAACGCTCCTTAGCTGGTCACCCTAATTAAATTTGAGCTAACTTTGGCTAATATTAGATTTGAGATTAGAGCTGCAGAGCTGTATAGCATGGTCACTCTAGACTACGCGCTTTACATTATATGGTCACCTTAAAGCTTGCTTCAATACCACTTTAGATATGAAAATTATTGTATTAAAATTAAAATTGCTCTAGTTAGCACGGTCACCCTACGTCAATACACGAGCGTTAACTGGCCCTCTCTCTTTCCACTTTCTCTTTCAACTCTTTCCTTCTTTCTCACTCTTTCTCTCAGTTTGCTTTTTGCTGTTTCTGTAATGATCACTTCAGCTCATGATCTCGATCTTACTTCTTTCTCTTTGCCTTCTTTCTCTTCCTCGCTTTCTCTTTCTTTAATTTTTGCTTTTAAATTCCTCTCTCTCTTTTCTTCTCTCTCTCTCTCTCGCTTTGTCCCTCTTCTTTGTCTCTTCTCTTTTAAGCCTGCTATAATGCTGATGACATCGCACATTGCACTCGCTCTAATCTAGTGCAGGCTGCTGTTGATGACAAAATGAGCATAATAGCGCCTCACTCACACTCACACGGACACACACACACGCTTACACTTACACTCACACTCACACACACACACACACACACACATCTATGCCATACACATTTTGTTGACTAATGATTTACAAAATACAAATCTCCAGCTGTGCCTTGGCCCCTATTGCCGTCACATGCAACAACAGGCGCCTCTCTCCTACTCTTTTTCTCTCGCTCTCTCTGTCTGCGTGTGTGTGTGTGTGTGTGTGTGTGTGTGTGTGTGTGACCTGTATGTAACAGTTTCCTTTGCTGTCTCTCTATTTTTCTCTTTTCATACTTTTGTGCCCTGTAGCATCAAAAATGTTATACAAATGACTTATTTGCAAAATGTAAAGCAAAATCATTTGACCAAACTCAACTCGCTCATTCTCTCCCTCTCTCAATGAAAGTAACTCCATTGTGTTACGAAATGAGATATATTAAAAAAAAGTGAGAGAGAGCAAAGTAGCGAGTGAATTTTTTGAATAAATGAGTGTAAAGTTTGTGAGTGAATAAGCGAGTGATTAAGTGAGTATAAGCGAGTAATTAAGGGAATGAGCGAGTGAGTGACTAAGAAAATTAGGCCATGACTGAAGTTTTTGAATAAATGAGTGAAAAGTTGGTGAGTAATTAAATGATTATAAGTGAGGGAATAAGCGAGTGAATGAATGACAGAATCAGGCCTTGACTGAGCGAGTTACATACGGTAATAAGTTTTTGTTTAGGTGTATAAGTACTAAATTGAGTTAATGAGTAGGCTATTGAATAAATGAGTGAAAAGTTAGTGAGTGAAGAAACAAGTAAGTGAGGAAATGAGCGAGTGAGTGAATGAGTGAACAAATCAATTAGTGATTGAGTCGGTGTAAAAGTGAGAAGGTTCTGTTCAAGTTTAAGAGTTGGAGTTTTAGAGTGAATGAATGAATGAGTAAACAAGCGAGTAAGTAACTGAATGAGTGAGTAAAAGATTCATTCATTCGAATAATTTTGTAAGTGAGTGAATAATTAGGTAATTTTTTTTAATGAGTAACCTTTAGTTGAGTATTTATTTGTAAGGATGTTTCTTGTGCTTCCACATAATCGATGCGTTTTCAACTCGATATGTGGCCAATTATTGGCAAGCTAAGCGACGTCAACTAATCAAGCCGATCAATGTCTTGGCAGGCTCTTCAATTAGCTGATATATGTTATATATAGATATATATATTTATATACTTAGATACATACATATATAACGTATATCTGCGCTCCACAAGTGCAATCAAATCATATCGCATTGATGCGAAACATTCAGCGGCAGATGAATATGGAGGTGGATATAGAGGTGAAGGTGGGGAGGGGAATGGGATGAGCAAGAGGGCGATGGAGATGGATCTGAAGACGTGTCCTCTGCCCAGCCAAGTCTAACACATTATTTACACAATTCGACTCAAGTGGAATGTGAAGTGTCGTAGGGCAAAAGGCGAAACCGGAACGAGATGGGGTTACAAGGGCTTACGGGGGACACCGAGGACACCCGAGGTATCGCATAAATATGCGTGTGCCATTTATAAATGGATACGTTAGACCAAGGCGAGAGCACACACACACACACACACACACTCACACAAGATGGTGTAGAGAAGCACGAAGTAAAGGAAAGACGGACAAAAGAGAGGAAATGGCGTCCGGCCCACAAGGCCCCAAAATTGTGCGCAATTAATTATTTGTCATTGGTTGACGCCGTTTACTTGCAGTGTGCGTACACTTAGAAAAAAATATATAAATAACTAAATTTGCAAAAATTAGTTTTTCACATATTAATTTATTTATTTTTATATAACATATATAAATTTATATATTTATATAACAAATCAATAAATATTTGTGCCAAGTTTGCATTAATATTTTAAATGCATATTTGTAATATTTTATTTTATTTATGTTTCGAAAATAAATGTAAATTTTTCTAACAAATTTAATTAGGACTTATTTCTTTTAAATTTGAATACAAATATTTAATTTTTGTAAATTATTCGTGTCTATAGGCGTATTCGTTTTTATATATGTGTATTATATTAAAAATAATATTTTTATGTTTATAAATTTTTTTTTTATATATAATAAACATATATATATATATATATATATATATATATATAATTTTTTTTTATTTTCATATATGAATTTTTATATATTTAAAAAAAAATTGAAATAATTAAAATTATTTTACATTTTTAATTGTGGGTGTATTTGAAATCTCGGAGATGTTGTATATCGTTTGTTTTGCTCAGTGTATAACGGCAATGCCAAAAGAGTTATTAAAGCATCCAACATATTATCACATCTACAGTTTAAAGCCCCAAAGTCAAGCCGAGTCGAGTCGATTGGCCCGACAATTAACTGAGGACATTTTTATTATTATTAATGAATCAAAATGGCGTACCGGAAGAGTGTGTGCGTGTGTGTGTGTGTGTGTATGTGTGTCAAAGTAGCAGGCAATGGCAAATAGCCAAAATGTTTGCTTATTCATACAACTTTTGTTTCTTTCAAATATAAATATAAATAAATAACTATGTAAAAAATTAAATTAAATTTTAATTAGAATTTTTAATTACATAAAAAATAAACTTGAATTAAAATAATATAAATGTATGAAATAAAATAAAATAGGTAATAAAAATTAATAAATAAAAACACACAAATGAAAATATCGTTTTTATGATAATACCTTATAACCCCTTTAATAAAAATTTAATTTAAATAAGAATAATAATAAAATTAATAATATTTTTTAAGCATAAAATTTTTTATTTTCTTACAATATATATACAATATATTTGTTATGCAAATTTCTTATGATTTAACAACAATTATTTATAGCGGAAGTTGGCTTTAAAAATAGATTTTGAAGTGCTACCATTTATCGCGATATAAGCAGGAATTGACTTTGTTTAGGTTTAGGTTTCATAAATCTAATTATTGTTATTACAATAGATGTTTTTACTGTAAATATTTAACGCTTGGCGTGGGCGTGAAAGGCATTCGCATTGAGGGTATTCCGGGTGCTGCATTTCCGGGTGCCTCATTAACTTTTAGCACCTTCCAAAACCTGAATGCTATTTATTTAAAAAATTTTTCTGCCTGTTTGCTGTATGTAAAAACAACGAATGGCATAGCCAAAAAAGACAAAACAAAAAAAAAAAAAAATAGAAAAGAAAAAAGAAAACAAGCGAACGCATAATCAAAGCAACAACGAAAAGAAAAACAGAAAAGAGAGAAAAAGAAAACAGCAAAATGTACAGCCATCATTTAACTTGTTTTCTCTGCCATTTCATTTCGCTTTTCGTTACGTTTCATTGAAGCTTTTCAGCTGTTTTTCGCGCTGGAAAACTGTGTTTTGATACGCAATTAAATTCACGCAATTTTCGCAGCGTGAAACTGAACTTTAACCCAAAGACCCGTTACCCCCCGATGCCTCCCTCCCCCCCCGCGGTTCCTTTTGGTTCCTTTGGTTCCCTACCGTTTGCCTTTTTTCGCTCCCAACTTGTAGCCTGTAATTTGACGCGCTTAACCTTTTGACGGCATCCAAAGTATCCCAAAAAGAAAGCAAATATATACCAACAGCTCTACTTTATATATATATCTAGTCAGCTATATATATATATGTATATCGAAATTTATATATATATATATATAATCTGGTTGCCTGGGCAATTTCCTAAGCTTTCAATTTGGCCAGAAAACAAATACATCCGCACTTCATCAAAATAATAAACAAGTGCGTAATTTATATTGTCTATGGGGATTAAGTGGAAAATTGGGCATAAAGAGTACTATAACCCGAGGCAGGGGCAGCTACACCTTTTCTTCTTTTCTAGATAAAGCAAATTAGCAACAAAAGGCAGCAAGACAGAGAGAAAGAGAGAGAATAAAAACACAAAAAACAGCCATAAGCAATCAAAATTTAAATCCAATTAATCTGAAATTATCAGCATTTGCTTCAACATCATATGGCATTATTTAAGCAAAAACTTCGAAACTTCCAATTATTGAACATATAAACATTTTGATCTCGAAAACTATAAAACCTAGAGCTACCAAATTTGATATTTAGTTGCTTCCATAGTGTATGCAACTATAGTTTATTTTCGATTTTTGATACCATATACCGTTCTCGCGCGAATCAGCAAAAACTACAGATGCCACATTTGTAACGCGATAGCTATTAAATTCACCATGTATTTAGCTTATGGCATTGTTTAGCAATGCTGTAAATTTGAAAACAAAAGTTTGATAATAACTGAAGATATTTAACAAACAAATTGGGCAAACTGCTTAAATCCCTAAATCAAGTATTATCTATAGAGCGAATTGATAGCGAACTAAAACAAGTGCCAGTTGATGCCTATAGTATATGGAGTATATATACAAGTAAATCGCTGAGCTTAAGTTATTTCAGTTTTATCAATTGATTATCGATTTGATAGCGAGACATTGAAACCCATTTGAATACTTGATGATAATAATAATAGTGATAATAGTGATAATAATAATAGTAAGAATAACAATAAAAACTGCTCTGTGCAACGTATCTATTGTCTGCTATATGTTTATACTGTGCCAAGTATCTGGCTATATAGTATATATATATATATACATATATATCTCGTACTCTTGGTACATAATCAGATATATCCGTCGCTACCCTCTGGCGTTCACTAATTAACGTACATTAATATATCAACATGAAACGACCTCGAGGCTTTTGTTTGGCTTTGCTGCCACCCTCTCTCTCTCTCTCTCTCTATCTCTCTCTCTTTCTCTCTCTCTCTGTCTCTCTCTCTCGCTCTATCTGTGTTGTGTCGCTGCTTCTCCCCTTGCAAGCACTCCATAAAGCGCCTAAAATGCTGTTAGATAAATATTTGCCATAAAAATGATTTTGGTTTGCCTTATTCTTTGTGATTTTCATTGCCTGTTGCTGTTGTTGTTGTTGTTTCTGTTGTTGTTGTTGTTTCTGTTGTTGTTGTTGTTGTTGCTTGAAATATTCATAAACCTGAAATGCGCATTCTTTGGACTTTTATTGTTTATAAACAAATAATGGACAGCTAATAAATAAATCAAATTAATTTTTTCTCGCTGTCTACTGCTGATTCTACTGCTACACAGCGAAAAATTTGGTATACAGTTGAACAAATTTCAAAAATTTAGAAACAAAAAGTTTGCAAACATTTGGATAAAAAATATAACTCTAAAAACAATTGTTTTATTGTTTTGTAAAAGTATAAAATTGTTTTTATTTAATTTTATGATTTACTATTACTGAAAACTATTAAACATAATTTTAAATAGTTAAAAAAAAATAAATAAAACTGCAATTTGAAAAAATTAGTAATCTTATTAAAGAATTCGGGATTAATTATAATAAATACCAAGATTATATTTTTTTCATATTTTATTTTATTAAATTCTAGCATTTGTTTTGCGTTTAATTAAAGTTTTCTTTGCTCAACTTTCAGTGCGATATCCAGTTGATTATTTCTTGCTGTGTAGTCCATCGCCTTCCACTGCTTCACCTTCTTCTTTTCGATGCCAAATGAAAAACATTTAGCGTTTCGTTTCGATTAAGTTCCGCATTATTAGAAAATATAAATATTATGCTTTGGCAAATCAGCGCAGCGTTGAATCAAGTGCAAATTGATCAGTTCAAGTTCAAAGGCAAAAACATACATGCACACTGACAAAAGCTCATGGCTGCGGCATAATATAACATTGTTACACACATAAGCTTCTCGCCATGGCACTTGAACAGCTCCAATTTTAGACAGCAACGCTGACAAAAGCTTATTGTTCAAATTTTGGGTTTAAAGTTTTTATACTAAATATATCCAGGATTAAAAAATAATTTATATCTTAAATTAAATTAAATATTTAGTTAGATATTTGATATCTAGTTAATAAAATAATATAATAATGATTAATATCATTATATAATAATATATATAATTATATATTCAGCTAAATATTTGAAATATATATTTTAATCCGAATAAAATCCTAATTATAAAATATTTTTAATAATATTAAAAAATACAATAATTATATAAATTTATATTATGATAATAAACTGATTCAACCAATTTGTCAAAATTATTTGAAGTGTAAAAAATGTTCTGTAGATGATATAATAAACATAAGAAAATTGACAGTTGAAAAAATTAAAAATTGTTCTTATTTTTTTTTTAAATATTTATACAATATAAATAATTTATATTGGAATTTTTACGGTTTCTGGTTTTAAGAGCTTTTAAAATTATAAATCTAGCATAGGCCGATTAATCGGTTGTTTTGGTGTCGTGCCACGACAGCGCACGCTGCCATCGCTGTCTCTCATGTAACATGCTGTGGCATGTAAATAAATCAAAACTCAAATGGCAGCCGCATAATGCACACACAGACAAACAGAGACGGAGATAGAGACAGAGACAGAGATAGACACAGAGACAGAGACAGAGACAGACAACAGTTTCCAGTCAAAATAAAATGAAGAGAAAATCATTTCGTTGTATGCAAAAATAAATCATTATCTAATTGCCGACTAACTAAGCGGCAACAACAAGTTGAAAAATCAGGAAAAATGTCCGCACGTGTAACGGGGAAAATGTTGTGTTTACAATTGCCAACCCCCTCCCCTCCATCCCTCCCTGCCACACCCCCTCTCTCCCTCTCTGTACCCTCTGCTCGCATGGAATGCCATTCAAACAAAAAGAGTGTAAAAGAGACTACTATAAAAGCTATAAATAGAAAAAATTCGCACAAATAACTCAACACTGGCAATTGCAACTGAATTCCAACAAGTTGACGAGGAGACAGCAAAAAAATCAACACCAGACAGTATTAATCAGATTATTGTGTTGACAATATACAAATACCAGAATATATATTCGAATAATTTACTTACATACGCTTGAAATTTAACGTTTTTATATAGTTTTTTATGCCTATCCTTTGATTCAATCTATATAGACTTATAGTTTATATATAATTTTAATCGTTAACCTAACAAGTTTTGTTTGAAACTTTTACTTTTGCTGTTGCTTCTTGTAGCTTTAAGCTACAAATAAAGCTTTTATAACAGCTTTTGTTTTATCCTAAACCAAGAAAAAAACGAACAAGCTTTTGTATTTTACATACAAAGCTTTAAGCAAAAAAAAGAGCTTATATAACAGCTTTTGTTTAATGTGAAACCAAGAAAAAACCGCAAACAAGATTTTGAGTTTCACCAATAAAGCTTTAAGTTAAAGCTTAAAAGTGAACAAACTTAAGCCAATGCCAAAAAGCGCTTTATAAAAAAACTTTTCAATTTTTACAGCCTGGACTTCACAAACTTTAGTTGTTCAAAAAGCTTTAAACAAAGGCAAGTTACAATTTGAAGTTTACAATTATACAATTTGAAAGCTTTAGGCTCATTAAACAAGCTTAACGTACGTCTTCATTTTGTTAAGAAGCTTTGGGATTAAATCGTCAAAGCATGATAAAAGTTTTTTTAAGTAAAAACAAAATTTTTGAAAAAAAAAAGAGTTTAAAAAAGTTGCAGTTTTTGGCTTGAAGAACCTTTATTTTCATGTAGAGCTTTAAGCACAAATAAATCTTTTGTTTAAATACAGTTAATTTTCTGAAAGCCTAAAGCTCTTCCTGAAGCCTTGCCAAACGTTTTTTGGCCACATTCAATGCCTGACGTGCGAACTCGATATTCTGAAAATGTCGTATATCCCGATCATTCAGATATGCCATTATTAGCTCACATTGGGCCACATTCCGTTGGAGTCTACCGAGTGTTTCCTGCTTATGTGCTGGCATTTCCTGAAATGTGATTTCCACCGCTTTTTTGATAAGACAATCTATTATAGGCATGGGTATATCTGATAGATCTGTTTTATCATTTGGATACTGTTGCTTCAACAGTTTGTCAAAGACATTGAAAACTATTTTCATTAGCTCTCTGCCCATCTTTCTTTTCCATTTTCTCTTTAAATCAAAATTTCGAAATTTGAAATCAGCCTAAAATGGAGAATAATACTAATTTGGATAATATTGTATGGCCGCCAAGCCTGCTAGGATTTGATTGCTATTCATTGACAGCTGGAGCATTATTTTCTTATTAACATTAAGAATCATCATTAGGCCAATTTCAGGTGAAGGACAAACGAGTACACAACTAATTGCCCGTCCTTGTTTTGGTCTCTGACTCATTCCCTCGACTCCATGTTTAATTAACTGCAATTCGCAATTCGAGTGCACTCTATATGGCTTAGTAGTCCATGTATTGCAGCAGTTTTTATCGACAGGCGGATTAGTCCAATCACTTTGGATGTTTGCGATTATGGATTGAGCGCTAAAAGACAACAAATGTGGCATAGGAGGCTACATAATATGTTATTAGGGATTAAACATAATAAATACATACATTCGGTTGAAAAATTTAGACTTTAGGGCCAATATTGGAATCAGAGGGAGATTATCAGTCCATAAACCAAAAAAAGACATTTCTGTTGAACTTTGAATGCGCATAACTTTACCAAAACTCAACCGATTTTCAAGCGATATGCATTTTTCTCAATCATTTGAGTGAGAAATTAAAATTTAAGTTTAAAATAAAAAAGTTTTTTTTTTTAATTTTTAAGAAAATTTTAAGTTTTTAAATAAAAATCAATTTTTGAAAAAACGATTTAGATTTGATACCCTATGAAATCGCATTGCAAAATTATGCATAGCAAAACAAACACGACAGAATTTGGTCCAAAAATTTAGATTTTACAGTCAATATTGGTATTATGGGGGGATTAGGGCGTAAAGCGATCAATGAATAAATCCAAATCAACTCCGATCAGATCGTCGTCCTGATCAAGAATGTATATATACATAAGATATTATACCATGATTTATACAATTTAATGGGATTAAAATAAAATTTATAAAATATTATATACTTTATAATATTTTAATATAGTTTATAAATTAATATTAATATTAATTTTATAAGCTTTCGGGGTAAAAAGGCAAGACTCAGCTCCAATAGGAAGGGTACCTTGTTATAGATAAAATATTATTCTCTGATTTATACAATTTAATGGGATTAAAATAAAATTTGTAAAATATTGTATAGTTTATAATATTGAAACATAATATATAATACATGTATTTTGTAATTATATATATTAAATAATTTTATATATTAAATATTTATAAATATTGAATAATTTTATTTTATTAATTTTATAATATTATAATATAATATAATTTCGGGGGTAAAAAGGCAAGACTTGGCTCCAATATGGAGGGTACCTCCCCTTGCTGTCGAGTACGTCCGACTCTAGCCATGTCTAGGTCGAAAATCCTACGCCACATGTTGGCTGATTACAGTTTTTAATCACGCTCTTTGACCATAAACTGTCTTTCTTTTTGTTGTTTCCTTTATTACAGTTTAAAGCGCGTTAATTATACGCTGACAGAAAAGCTTACACAAACTTTCCATTCTCTGCTTTCGCTCTCTCCTTCTCTTTTTCGCTTTCTCTCTCTCTCTCTCTCTCTCTCTCTCTCTCACTTTACTCTTGCTCAATTTAATTGGATAATAACATCAAATGCATTGGCAATAGCAAAAAAAAAAATGCAGCAAATAAAAACGAAATTGCATTTACGTTGCTTTTACATTGTAAAGCTTAAATGTCCCTTGCCACGCCCCCTGCCCCCTGCCTCCCGCCCACTCCCACCTTTTGTGACAAATGAAAGGGAACTCGTAACGCACACAACAACAACAACAACAACAACAACAACAACAACAAATTGTATAAAAAGTGCAAGAAAAAAGAAATGAACAAAAATATTTGCCGTTTATTTCGCTTATTGTCAGTGGAATTGCTTTCCCTGCCCCGCCCCCCGCCCACCGCTCACCACCCGCCTCTCACGCGCCCTCCCTTATCATATGGGATGGGGAATTGTGTAAACAGCGAATTGACAGCTTAGCGCATTGTATAGCTAACAGTAGGTGGGAGCGCTGCACTGTGAGAAAAACTACGTTCCAAAAATGTTATGCGATTTTAAGCATATCGAAAAATTCCCGAAATTGAATGGTTTTGCTCCAAATAAGAATTATTTGATTATATACAATTTTTTTAATAGCTTGCAGTTACTAATTATATTAACTTTTATCATAGGGTAATTTTTATTAAATAAGCAAAACTTTGATGCATCATATCTCTCTAAGCTATAAATATTGTTTGATATTAACGAGCTCTACCAACTACAAAATTTATATAGATAGATTTGCATCTCTTAAATAACGCTATTTATGCACGTTGTGTTCGAAAGGGGCGTGGCATCCAAAATTTGAAATAAACTTTATCTGTGTTTATATATAAATGTTTTTTAATTTTGCATAAACTTCAAGCTAGCATTTTTGCAAACTTTTCATAAGTTCTGAAGGTTTTATAGATTTTAGTTAAAATTTTTCTCTCAGTGCAGCAGCAGCTGAAGGAGGGGAAACAACAGGGGGAGCAAGGGTGTCCAGCTGACACACAATGCCGTTGCATCTCTCTTATTTCGTGGCTGGCCCTGAGGCTGTCATCTCGACTGTTGTACTTCCCCCACACTCTCGCCCGCCCACTAAGCTATATATGTATGTATGTGTGTCTAAACAATGCTAATGGCAAGGTTTTCGTTTTCTATTTTCCCCGCCCTGCTCCCTTCATCTCAAGGATTTTGTAGCACCAAAAAAAAAAAAAAATTTATGTATACTATATAGAACTTAATGCTACTTGCAGGTGTCAAGTCGCCTTAAACTGCCTTAACTTATTTTCCCTAGCTTTTTACACTATTTCTGTAGCGCCCTCAAATAGGGAATTACAGTGAAAGAGCTTGGGAAAAATGCTAATTACAGTTGGAGAAGTAATGGGGAAAATGTATGCGAGATTATAGAAGATATCATAAATAAACGAAACCAAGGAGATATTCATGAATGAAAGGATAACCAGAAATGTTCATAAAGAAGCTATAAAATACGCTAGCGAGTTAAGAAATATAGGAGATATTATGCAAAAAAATATGAAATTATATAAAAAGATCAATAATATTATCGAGAAAGAAGGAATTTTTGTTAATTCTAGACAAAAGAAGATATAAATTAGTTATAGGAAAGATAGCCGTCATATCGCAAATACTTCACACAAATAAAACCGCTGTTAGAGATTCCAAAAATGAAAGCTATAGACATTTAGCCGATTAGATTTTTATCAAATTTTAGACGATTGTATTTTTTTAGCCCTGTCAGATATTTTCATTAAAATAGATTCGCCAATTGAGTAGGAGAATTCTCATTTATTTGGCCCAACATTATCCATCATTCTGTCACGTGATAACTGCAAAGCAAAACTGAGAACTCTGAACTACTTTCACACGCTTTCCGCTATATATATATATCTATATAGACGATATAGTGTCCTTCGTGTATATTTATATAAAAAAAAAGAAAAACAGTACAACAAAAAGAAAAAAAATCAATTCAATTAAAAGCTCATTAAATATAATTGTGCACAGTAAATCGATAGATAGTCTATTTAGACCTGACTCACCAAAATCCCCAGTTCCCTCGGTCGCTTCCGTTAACATAAACCCACAGTTTAACAGCAATTCTCCTCTCCGGTTTTCCCGCCCCACACACATATTCGCCATTTGTCCTTCGTTTTGTGTCCTTCGTGCACTTTACTTTCCTTTTGTTTCACTTCTTTGTGCGCTTCCTCTTTTTTTTTTTACGACCGTAACGAAATTATCGAGAAATTAGTATAAATGCTTTATGCTTTGCTACCCATCCAATAACCCCACGCCCAACGCCCAACGCCCAATGCCCCAACGCACACCAGAGCCCGCCAGTCGTGTGTGCTGTGCAAAGATTTTAGCTGTATAAGCTGTGAATTTTTATTTAAGATTTTATTATTGACATTTAATACTGATAACTTTCCAGCTATACGAAAAATTTTGATTGTGAAATCCATAAAATTCGAATTTCTTTGATTTTTTATTAATTGAAAATTTACAAATAATTTTCACCTATTTTAAATTAAATATTAAAATCAATATTGAACAAAAGTTTTAAATTAAGTGCTGAAATTCTAATGGCATATTTTGTGCTGCATAGTTTTAGGCTGAAATTTTAAGCAAAATTTATTGTGATTATTATTAATTAATTATTATGACTTAAAAGTAAATTATGTGCTGAAATTGATATTTAGAAATAAATAATATCAGTATTAATATTAATAATTAATATTACAATAACTTGTGCACAACACCAGTAAACCCTGCTGATAACCATTACCGGGTATATAAAAAAAAAACGCTCGCTAAAATTCACTTGCAACGGGAAGACAAAAAAAAAAAAAAAACTTTTTGACGCTGACGTTTTTTTTGTGTTTCTTTTTTTTATGTTTTTTGTTATTATTATCATGCTCTTTTAGATTGTGTGCTTTATCATTGTTTTGTTTTCCTTGGCCGTTTCGTGCGCTTTTCGTTTGCTTTAATATTGACAATTACGGGAAAGAGTAAAGCAACCTGATGTTGTATTGTTTTGATACGGAGATTGGGGCAGATACCGCCTGGGAGAAGGGACAAGTAGGGAGTGAAGTGGGAGAAGTGGGAGAAGCGTTTGTTTATAGGGAGAGAATAGATGCTAAAAATACACCTGATCTCTGTCATATCAATGTATATCGATAACTTCAATAACTATGTACATACTTTTTTCCCCAATTACACATATCTAATTTTTTTAAGGGCGAATTCGGGAATAGATTGATTTATAAAATTAATTTTATTTATATTTCTTTAAAAAAAAAGATAAAACAATTGTTCAATGCTTGTTATAATTTTTTATAAACTATCGTATATCCACAAATAATGTACTTTAAAATCTATATTTTAAGAACTATTATCGCCCGATAACTTCGATAATCACATAATTACATATCTGAATTGTTAACGGTGAATTTTGAATTAAAAAAAACTTATTTTCAACATTTATTTATAAAATTTTTGTTACTTAAATTTCAATTTCTATAAAAAAAATTGAAAAAAAAATATTTTACAATTCTAGTTATAAGTTTTTATAAAACATTCAGCCACCAATAACTTTTACATTATAAACTATATTTTTAAAATTTTAATCGTTACGTTTCCAGTATAGGTTTTAGTTTTTGGAGTACAGTTTTTAGTGTTTTTTTTTTTTAATTTTCGCCTTATATATCCCATAGTTTTGCCCGATATATGAACAAATGTGCATTTTAGTTGACAATATTTTTTCAATACTCTCTAATTCATATAATCGTGTCGATTTAAATGCCCAATTTATGTAGTTTGTCTGCAGCCTTCTACTTCAGACTCTCCCCCTGTTTTGCACTTACTTTTCCGCTTACTCACTCCTACCCTGCGCCGTGCTGCCGACGCCTTGGCGTATGTACAATATGTGTGGCTTTGTTTTTTCTGTGTGCGCTTTGTTGTGCTTTTGTGCTTCTCCCTCTCTCTCTCTCTTCTCTCTCTCCCTCTCTCTCTCTCTCTGTCTCTGTTTTTGGTGTTTTGTTTTGTTGGTTTTCGTTTAACTTCTTTTGACAGTTGCTGACAGTTTTGTTTGAAGGATGCCTTCGCTGCCTGCCAGCACTTTGATTTTGTTAGCTCTGCCCCGCCCACACCAAAAGCAAATGGGCGCGTCTGCCGCCCCCTTGCCCCCCGCCTTGTGTATATTTTACGGGGTATCTGTTGCGTGCCTGGACGTAGATGCGTGACAAAATGCCTTGGGCTTTGTCAGTCAATAGACCCGGTCTGAGTCTGATCCAAAAATGGCAGGGGTTAAGATCTTGACATAAATTTGTGCATATCAACCGATTATTATTATTATTATAATTATTATAATTATTATTATTATAATTATTATAATTATTATTATTATAATTATTATTAATTATTAATATTATTATAAATATTATTATTGAATGATAAGATCTAATTTTCTAATTTCTCACTTCTAAACGTAAAATTTCCATATTTATTTAACAGAATTTTTTTTAATTTTTGTATTTTTTATCTTTAGTTTTACTTTGTTTTTATATTTTACATTTTATGTAAATTAATAATTTATATAAATTGTATTTAAATTTTAATTTACATACATTTGAAAATTTTCATTTGGCAGAGAGCAGGAAAAGTAAGGCAAAAAGTATGCAATGATTTTATGAACTTTGACATTTTGCGCAGCAGTAAAAAAGAGATAAAATAAGAGAGAAAGAGAGAGAGAGAGAGAGAGAGCGATGGCAAGAGACAACGCCCACACTTAGTTGGTGAAAGTGCACACACACACACATGCATAAACATTGTTTGCTCTAGCAATTTGATAAGTCATTTGGCATATTTGCTGCGTGCATAATGCGAAATGCAGCAGCAAAAGGATGAGAGATGTAGAAAGAGAAGAGAGAAAGCAACAGCAATGTAGAGCTAAAAAAGTTAAAAAATGTATTATGCAAATAGGCAACGAGCTGCAGTGATGCCAAAATGTCTTTATTACCGTTACATTTTAATAGAAATTACTATACAAATGACAAAATTCTATGTTAATTTTTCAAACATTTCGGCTTATTTCCAAAAAATGTGATTTTGTTTTATTAATATTTTTATTTTTATTATTATTTTATCCATTTTTTTTTAATTATAATTAAGTTTTTTCGCTTATTTTGCATTTTCCAAAAATGCATTCTTTTTTTCATATTTTTTTATTAATTTTTACAAAATATCGTAAATTATTTTATTTACTACGAAAACAAAAATAAAGTAACATATCTATATTTATACCCTGTGCCCATTTGAAAAATGGGAAAAACAGGGTTAATAACTTTGTCAGAATGTATGTAACAGGCAGAAGGAGGCGTGGCAGACCCCACAAAGTATATATATTCTTGATCAGGGAGACGAGCTGAGTCGATTGAGCGATGTCCGTCTGTCTGTCCGTCTGTCCGTCTGTCCGTCTGTCCGTCTGTTTGGATGAACGCGTCGATCTCAGCAACTACAAAAGCTAGAGATGCCGTTTTGGTTGCTATAGATGGGTAGTTATCTTACGCATGTCAAGTTTATTTCGAAAATTGGATGCCACGCCCTCTTGACGCCCAAAAATCAATAAAACCCAAACAACCTCGTGTTTTTTAACATAAAAAGTTGAATAACAAGCGTAATATTAAACGTAGAAAGTTGTTATTTGGAACATAAGCTCTCTTGTATTATATTTAACTATCCTGAAAAGTGCATTGAAATCGGTTAAGAAACACAGGAGATATAAGCTTCACAATAGTTGAACTTAGAAGTTCAGAAACAAGCGTAATAGTAACCATAGAATGTTGTTATTATTGAATATATATTCTCTTATATTATATTTAACTGTCCTGAAAAGCGCATTGAAATCGGTTGATAAACAAAGGAGATATAAGCGCCGTAATACTGCATGCACACGCCGTAGCAGCTCAGCCGCCTTACGCTTGGAAATAGTGTGCGAGCGAGATGGCGATACCAAGCACTCTGCTGGGCAATTGTGCGATTGTGAGAACATTTGAACATACAAAGTTAAATAGCAAGCGTAATATTGAACATAGAATGTTGTTATTTGGAACATAAACTCTCTTCTATTATATTTAACTATCTTGAAAAGCGCATTAAAAACGGTTAATAAACACAAAATATAAATAAATTAAATTATATGTAAAATATTTAAATACATTTTTTTTTTACTGTATTTGCGGCGCGGCGCAGCTTTGGCACAGGGTATAAGACAGTCGGGCCCGTCCGACTGATCTGCTCCGCCCATTCTGGTTTTAGATGTTAATAATAGCTATAAAACTGTTTAAGATTTATTTATAGATCATGTACAGAATAATTTGGTTTATTTGCTGAAATATTGGTTTCAATTTTGTGCTTAGCTTTACTTGCATCGCTTGCCGTTAAAAATAGATATATTTCTCAATGTGAAAACTGGCAACATTGCGCTCACTCGCACTCTCTCACTCACTCTCGTCCCTTTCTCCCTTCACACTTCCTTTCTCAATCTGCGAGTCTCTTAATTGTCATCCGCTCTCAGCTCTCAGTTACTGCGAATTGTGTTTTATATTGTATTATGTGATTTGTGTTATTATTTTGTTGTTTGTTTGTGTTGCTTTGATTGATCGGACTGTTGATTGAGCTGAACTCGATTGACTGATTGAGGCCTTTGATTGAGCAACTGTTTGACCGAACGGACATTGCATGTCATGCACTGATGAATGTCTCAATTTCAGTTCAGAGCTTCGCACAAGGTCAACAGCGTTCATGGTTACCAATCAAAATTCAACCCTGCCTCATACATATCTACACACACATATATGTATATCAATTTCCAGATATACTCATGTATATGTATATATATTTGTGTGCGTGTATCTCAAACATCTGAACGCGCCCACTTGCTTTTTTACTACCTGTGTGGGTGCAGCAGCAGCTCATCAAATATTGAAATGCCAATTTCACAGATACTCACAAAGCAAATTCAATTTGGCAGCTTAAGTAATGCCCACAGCACCACCAACAACAACAACTACGACGAGTACAACAAGCGAGACAACAACAAGCACAAGCCATAATAATCAGCTAACAGTTGTCCAAATTGTTTCATAGTGGTGTAAAACTATCGAGGCACTATCGATGTTAACGATGGTTTTTTGGCTCCGGCAAACATCGAGGCTTTTTACTCGCTACTCGCTACTTCTGACTAAGCCACCTGTTCGCTACTATTGAAGTACAGTCCTTTGATTCT